>CM062810.1:60632483-60842483 GCA_031772625.1 Pinus tabuliformis | reverse complement strand
AGATCTTGAATGGTGCCATTTGAGGGAGCCGACTTGTAGAAAGGAGGGAAGTCGACCTATCTTTTGGAGGGAAAAATAAATTTTGAAATTTCATTTTGGAGCCAAAAACCTTTAGGACCAATTTAATTTATAAAAATTTGATAATGGGCCTTTGATGAATATCCCTCCAATTAAAAATTTCAAAAATAATTAATTTATTAAGACTTCTCATGAAAATCCTTCTAGGCCAATGATGAGCTACCACATCATCTTATTTTGGGAGCTTTGACCATAAGAAAGGGGCTTTAACCTTTGATCGAGCATAACTCCCTATCCGAGATGAACCATGAGGCATGCCATATATCGTTGGAATCGACATGATGAGGAGCATCCAATGAAGGTGACCTTGACCCCAAAAATCATGATTTTCCAAGTCAATTTTGTCAACAAAAGTGGGGCTTCTTCTAGCATTGCTTGCATTGACATCAATGACAACCGCATTTCAACAAATAAAATTTCGGATGAATGTGCTCGAAGCATGATAAAAGGAAAAAAAAAGTATAATAGTTTTTGGGTTGAAGTAGCTAACATTGTTGTATATTTGAAAAATAGAAGTCCTACAAAAATTCTAGAGCACGAAACACCTTATGAAGCATTTCATGGTTATAAACTAGTATTAAGTCATTTGAGAACCTTTGGAAGCACAATATTTTCTCATGTTCCTAAAGAAGATAAGAAAAACTTGATGCCAAGGCAATCAAATGTATCTTTATTGGCTATTGTTGATCTAGTGCTCAAAATATGCTCAAACATGAAAGTTTTCGAAATGGCTAGAAAATGGAACAAATCAATAGAGATCATCATTTTGAATCTGGCGCAACTCGTTACACGGAAAACGAATGTCGTATGCTCCCAGAAACGAGTTCTGGTCGATTTGTCAAACAGGGAATTTTGGCAAAATGTTGTGCAGGGTTGCCCAGTAAGCAATCCATACTGCTGACGTGGCCTGCTGACAGTGCATTATTGCCCAATGGCAGCGTGACAAGTGGCATTTCATATTGCTCGATATGGTCGAGTTGGCAGGTTCCTATGGGTGTTGAGTTGGCGATTTCATATTGGTCAATTTGGTGTTGGTTAGGTGGACTAACCAGAGGTCGCGACGTGGCCCAGCCAAAGGCTTCCACGTGGCACCTCGGTGGCCACTAAAATTTTGTGGGTAGTCCGGACTGCACTCCACGGGATTTGATCATTGCACCTACCCCGAACCTTAAAACACAACCCATGCGACCACATCGCCGAGACCAAGGGCTGATACGGAGGGAAGCTAGACCACAGGGGCCATCCCTAGGTCACGTGGAGCACCCATGTGACCACCAACGCGCACATGAGTTAATGGAGAAATTAACGGTCCCACAATTTTCATCAGCGGTTCTCTGATTTGTGACCCAATTAGCAGAAAAAGGGGCGAAAATGTAGGACGATTAGCCAAACTTGGCAAATTTGTGGGTCGACTAGCAACAAAACTTGGGAAGCTCATAACTTTCTCAATTTTTGGTCTTTTTGGGAGAAGAAAGAGGCTAGACAGGGGTTTTTGATAGCTCTGAAGTTGTTGGAGTAGGTTTTGAAGCCATTTGAGCACTATAACTCATTGTAATCACCATTTTTTAGCATAATGAAAGAGGGCCAAGCATTGGAAGCTGGACCAGGAGACATAGCCCAGGAGGGGTGAACTCCTTCATCACTTGTTGTTTTTGTGGTTACTGTTATGGTTTTATTCTCTACAATTTTCTACAATTTATGAGTTAAATTCATGTTTTAATATGTGTATGAATTCAACTTAAAGAGCCATAAAAACTCATTTTATTAACTTGCAATTTACATAATCCTCAAGCACATACATAAACAGATCAATTGTTTTAATTATAAAGTTTATAAAAGGTATGATCCAATGATTCACAAAGTCTATGCAAATAGAGATGTCATATATCATTAATGTACATACATAATTCCAAAAGAGGGAAAGAACAATGTATGGAAATTACCTTAATACAACAAAGTAGAATAAGATAAAGATCAATAGATTGATGTTGAAGAACAAGGAAACATTGAAGCTACTAGCACACCAAGAGGAGGTGGAGAAACTCCAAAAATAAATGAGTTGTTACAGAGATTAGCAAGGCAAATTCAAACCAATTAGGTATAAATATTATGCATTAATGACTCAAGTTATGAATAGAGCGTTGAAATTATGAGCAAGCCAAAGACCATAAAAAATGGATGGATACCATGAAAGAATAATATGACTATGTTATGTGTTATGAAACCAGATCACAAAAAGATAGAAAAGATAGATCAATTCCTTAGATTTCAGCCTCTTCGAGGGGGCAACCTCCTTTACATTACACAAATGACCAATTCTTGGATGATTCAAATGACAAAACCTCCTTTCTATATTTAGGAGTCTACGGGGTCACAATATAACCAAGCCGACCTAACAATAATAATATAAAGGCACAAAAATAACAATAGAGGGATTCTATGGAGCACAATAATAAAAATATGGGGACAATAGGGGCATAATAATAACAATAAGGGATACAATGAAAATAGTAATGGGGGGATCACTAATATTATAGGGACCTAACATGCCCCTCTCCTTCAAAAAAGTGTTGTCCTCAACGCTTGAGTAGTTCTTGATGCTTCTGTATAAAATTCTCATCCTCCCATGTGGAATCTTCAACGGGTAAGTTCTTCCACTTGATGAGGTACTCTGAAATTGATCTATTTCGTAGTTGTCGAGTTCTTGTTTCTTTGACTGCTTCAGGTTCCAATATGATTTTCCTTCCTTATCAAGCTCTGGCAATATTGTCTGAACTGGAAGCCTGTCACCTATAACCCTCTTTAAGCATGAAACATGGAAAACTGGGTGCACTCGAGAAGCTGCAGGAAGCTCCAATTTGTATGTCATAGTACCTATATTTTGAAACACCTTGTACGGACCATAATACTTTGGTGATAATTTGTTATCCTTCTTAGATTGCTTGACGGACATTTGTTTAT
The DNA here is from genome assembly GCA_031772625.1 of Pinus tabuliformis. NCBI lineage: Eukaryota > Viridiplantae > Streptophyta > Pinopsida > Pinales > Pinaceae > Pinus > Pinus tabuliformis. The sequence goes on along the minus strand of CM062810.1, from coordinate 60,839,444 downwards.
ATGGTTGTAGCCGTAGGAATACCCAATCACCTACATCAAAACTTCTTTTCTGCGATGTTGATCTGCCTGCTGTTTCATTCTATTCTGTGCCAAGGTGAGGTTATCCTTTAAGAGTCGGAGAACTTGTTGCTAATGCTTAATGTGATCTTCCACTGCTTGTACCTTAGAATTTTCTCTTAAATATGATGTGATGGATGGTGGATGATATCCATAAAGTGCCATAAATGGGGTCATTTTTGTTGCAGTATGGAAGGAAGTGTTATACCACCATTCAGCCAGAGGCAACCATTTGACCCATTGTGTCTTTTTATCAGATACAAAGCAACGAAGATACCCTTCCAAACATTTGTTTACTATCTCAGTTTGCCCATCAGATTGAGGATGATAAGATGAGCTATGAGCTAACTGAGTAACAAGACAAGAAAATAATTTTGTCAAAAAATTTCCAGTGAAAATGGGATCTCTGTCACTTACAATAATCTTTGGGTTTCCATGTAGCTTTTGAATTGTTTCCATAAATGCAGTAGAAACTGTACTCGCTTTAAATGGATGAGATAATGCACAAAAGTGTGCATACTTGGTAAGTTTGTCCACTACCACCATGATAACACTCTTTCCTTCAGAATTGGGTAAACCTGTGATAAAATCCATTGGAACCTCCTCCCAACGTTGGCTTAGAATGGATAAAGGTTGTAATAGTCCTGGAGTCTTAATTGTTTCAACTTTATTTTGTTGGCAAACCAAACATTCTACCACAAACTTTTGAATATCCGATTTAAGGCCATCCCAAAAAAAATCCTTCTTAACCCTGTGGTAGGTTTTTAGAAATCCTGAGTGCCCTCCTAAGGGAGAGGTGTGCAATTCCCTAAGAATATTTTGTTTGAGTTGGGAATTCTTACATAGGTATACCCAATCCTTGTACCATAACGAATAATTTTTCCACATAAATGTATGAGATGTACTAGGATCTTGTTGTATCTTTTGAATGAGTGCTCACACTTCCTTGTCATTCTTCCATTCATCCCTTGCTTTGTTTATCCAATATGGTTGGATAATAGAAATAGCGCAAAGAAATGCTTCCACATCCTCATCCTTTCTTGAGAGTGCATCTGCCACAACATTTTGCTTCCCTTTTTTGTAGATGATTTCAAAGTCATAACCCAACATCTTTGTGACCCATTTTTGCTGCTCTTCTGAAGATAATCTTTGTTCTAAAAAGTATTTAAGACTATCATGATTTGTTTTTACCTTGAAGTGTCTTCCCATTAGGTAGGGTCGCCATTTCTTAAGTGCATGTAGTATTGCCAACATTTCCTTCTCATAAATAGCTTTGTGTAAATACTTTCCTTTGATTGGACGACTTTCGAAAGCAATGGATCTTTCTTCTTGCATTAAAACAACACCAATTCCATTTCCTGAGGCATCACATTCCACAATAAAGGTTTTTGTGAAGTCCGGTGTAGCTAAGACTAGTGCTTGGCACATTGCCTCTTTAAGATGTTCAAAGGCCTTCGTTGCTTCTGGAGTCCATGAAAATGCATATTTCTTCAATAATGTTGTTAGAGGTGCTGTTATTCTCCCATAATTCTTAACAAACTTGCAATAATACCTTGTCAACCCGAGAAATCCTCGTAGATGCTTTATGGATGTCAGGATTTTCCATTCCTTAATGGTTTTAATTTTGCTAGGGTCTACCTTAACACCTTCATGAGATACAATATGACCCAGATATTCCACCTCTTGTACTGCAAAGAAACATTTGGAGATTTTTGCATATAATTGTTTCTCTTCCAATAGTTTGAGAACCATGTCAACATGTTGGACATGATCCTTCCAAGACTTGTTGTAGATTAGTATATCATCAAAAAATACTAACACAAATTTTCTAAGGAAGGGTTTGAAAATGGAATTCATCAAACCTTGAAATGTAGAAGGTGCATTAGTAAGGCCAAAAGGCATGACCAAAAATTCATAATGATCCTCATGAGTTCTAAATGTTGTTTTTGGAATGTCTTCAGTCTTCATTTTGATTTGATGATATCCTGAACGAAGATCCAACTTGGTGAAGTAAATTGATCCATGCAATTCATCCAATAATTCATCAATGACAGGAATGGGAAATTTATCTTTAATAGTGATCTTGTTGAGCTCCCTATAATCTGGACACATGCGCCATGATCCATCCTTCTTGTGAACTAATACTACTGGAGCAGAGAAACAACTTTGACTAGGTTGAATTATACCAGACTCTAGCATTTCTGTAACCATACATTCAATTTCACTCTTTTGGGCATAGGGATATCTGTACAGCCTGATGTTTGGAGGAACACTTCCTGGAATCAAATGAATAGCATGATCATGATCGCGAATAGGTGGAAGACCTTTGGGAGTCTCAAATACCTTGGAATGATTGTCCAAGACTTTTTGGAGATCTGGAGAAAGAGATGATTTCAATGTGGGAACCTCTAGCGAACATAATTGTGCAATTACACCTCATTGTTCCTTTTTTAGAAGCTTTGTCATACTGTTAGAGCTGATTATCTTTCTCGGTTTCCCTGAGATACCCCTTAATTCAACTTCCTTTCCTTCCGCACAAAATTTCATGAAAATTTCTTGAAAATTAAAAGCTATTGTACCTAATGATCATAGCCATTGGACTCCTAGTACAACATCAACACCACCCATTGGAATGGAAAGCATTGGGCTATTCAATACATATTCTCCCATGGATAACTTGATATTATGGCACTTTCCAGAGCAATTTATGGTTCCTCCACTTGCAACCATCACCTGACACTCTGGTGCTGGATATAGGAAGCAATTCAATTCCTTTGCTATCTTACAAGGAATAAAATTATGGGTACTTCCTGAATCAATCAACATTATTACCTTTTTCTTCTTGATATGTCCTTCTATCTTGATAGTTTGAGGAGTGGTAATTCCAGCCAATGCATTACAAGATATGGTCAGATTCATTTCTTCTTTATCTAGGGTCTGTTCATGGAGTATATCCTCTTCTTTTGACATTTCTTGTTCCTTTTCTTCCTCCTCTTCACAATCTATGTAGAATAATTTCTTCCCAGCACAATTATGACCTTTAGTGTATTTGCTATCACAACTGTAATAAAGCTATTTCGCTCTTTTTTCTTCCAATTTTTGTGGTGTCAACCTTGTAGGTTGTGGAAGGCTAGGGGCAACAACACTTCCATCTTTATAGTTGTGAGTGGTAGGCCTCCTGGTTGCCATAATTTTGCTTTCCATTTTTCTTGCTAACCTGAATTCCTTCTCCAATGAATCAAGTTCCCAAAGGCAAACCTCATGTTGGATATTATCCTTTAAAGTCCCTATGAACACATCAATCCTATGCTCGTCTGGAATACCCTTATGTTCAATTTTTGGAAGTCCTCAATGTGCTCCATCATTGAACTCTTTTGTTTGAGATTTATCAATTGGCTAAAAAAGGTGTTTCTTTTCATCTTAGCGTCCATGCCATTCATCTTAGCGTCCATGCCATCCATCTTAGCTTCCACGCTGTCCATCTTAGTTTCCATGCCGTCCATCTTAGCTTCCAAGTCATTCATCTTAGCTTCTACGCCTTTCTTTAAACTATCCATCTTAGCTTCTACGTCTTTCTTTAAACCATCCATCATATTTTCTGTTACCTTTTGTGCGAGTGAAATTTGTTGCACTTGGTTTCTTAATATTAATATATCATGTTGCATTTCTTCCTCTTCTTCATGAGTCATGCTAGAGCTTTCAGGTTGCTTACTAAGTGTTTCCATTTTCTTTCTTCGGGGCATCAATTACCGATAATAATGCTTCACTATGCCCTTTGAATTCCTTCAAACTAATTTTTCAAACCAAGCTTATGAAAAAATTTAAAAAATACACACCTTTTTTCACTTGTAGGAACTCGATATTGAATCTAATGTACCTCTATAATTTTGGATCTCCCAGTTATGAAATCGTGACCTGTAGTAGCCCTCTGCATCCTATTTCCAATGCCACCAGTCTTATCAAAATTGGATTTTCTAAGGAAGAGTTATGCCAAATCTCCCACGGTGACCCGATTATAGACTAGTTCAGTAGAGCGAACTTGTACGACGTGCCACGTGTCACTGTTTCGACCTTAGTACCTGAAACTGATACACAAAAACCTAGATGCCATCCTATTTCTAAAACTTCTTACGAGATTTCAATCTAGTGCTCAAAACAAAAGGTATGACGATTTTCCCCAGGTCATCTGTTTGGAATGTAATTCGGGAGTCTGTAAAAATGCCAACTTTCTCATATCATATCTCCGCAAATATAGCGAGAAAAGCTCTGAAATTTGGACCCGAAGTTCACAACTATTTCAGTGCAAATGGGTTTTTTTAGCTTATGAAACATCGTAGAAAAAAGTTATAGTGAAAATGGCACGATGACTTGTTTGGAGCAGCAAAACCCTAGAATCCAAAGCTTTGATACCAAATGTTATGAAACTAGCTCACAAAAAGATAGAAAAGATAGATCAACGCCTTAGATTTCAGCCTCTTCGAGGGGGAAACCTCCTTTACATTAGACAAATGAACAATTCTTGGATGATTCAAATGACAAAACCTCCTTTCTATATATAGGAGTCTACGGGGTCACAATATAACCAAGCCGACCTAACAATAATAATATAAAGGCACAAAAATAACAATAGAGGGATTCTATGGGGCACAATAATAACAATATGGGGACAATAGGGGCACAATAATAACAATAAGGGATACAACGACAATAGTAATGGGGGGATCACTAATATTATAGGGACCTAACATTATGAGAAATGAAACACGGAAATTGACAAAATTAACTAAGGATAAAGTTCCCATAGGCTCAAAATGGTTGTTCAAAACTAAATTTAATGTTTATGAAATTATTGATAAATATAAAGTTAGATTGGTTGCAAAGGGTATTCACAGAAAGAAAGGATAGATTATGAAGACACTTTTGCACCTATAGCTAAAATGAATACCACTGGAATGATGATTGAATTGGCTACTAAGCATAATTTGAAGCTAAGTCAGTTAGATGTTGAATCGATATTTATGAATGGAGAATTAAAGCAAGAAGTATGGTTTTTTTTCCAGTCAAAAGGTTTTGTAAAGCAAGGACAAGAACATATTGTTTGCATGTTAAAGAAAGCATTATATGGACTCAAATAGGCACCCAGGTCTTTGTATGTGAAGATCGATACATTCTTCTTTCAACAAGGTTTTACTAAAAGTAAAGAAAATCCAAATTTGTATAACAAGACGGATGAAAAGTTGCATATTGTTTTGATTTTTGTATATGTTGGTGATCTTATCATAAAAGGAAATGCTATGAAGTCAATTAAAAGAACAAAAGTTGTATGTCACAGCAATTTGAAATGAAGGATCTTGGGGAGTTACATTATTGTTTAGCTCTTGAAGTTTGGAGAGAAAATGGCAGAACATTGGTCACACAAAATAAATATACACATGAATTAATCAAAAGGTTCAATATGAATGGATGCAAAGCAATATCTACACCATTAGAATAAAATGTTAAAACCAATAGTGATGATGAAACAAAAGAAGTGAATAGCACATTACAAACAATTGGTGGGAATTTTTAATTACTTAACTATAATGAGGCCAAATATTTCATATTCAGTTAGCATTCTTAGTCAATTCATGGCAAAGCAACATGAAAGTCATTGGAAAACAACCAAGAGAGTTTTTCAATATTTGAAGGAGACTGAAAATTTTGGCATTGAATATACTAATAATTTGAATGTTGAGTTGATAAGTTATTCAGATTATGATTGGGTATGAGATCCAGATGATAGACACTTTAGAAACATGCCATGATCTTTAGAGTAGGCTCCTCCCTTATTTGTATTTTTCCTACAACTGACTAGATCTTGAACGTGGCATTTACTCCTTAGCACCCGTAATTGATACCTCGATTTCTAGTCCAATGGCTTCCTCGGCAGATGAAGAACTAGTCGATTTTGAACCAACTACAAACAATCCTCAAAATATATGGAACAATCCTCTACTTTCCACTCAAAGCTAGGAAAATAAAAATCTAGGAACTTGGCAAAGACCAAAAAATCCCTTGGTCTTTACACCTCAACATGAGGAGGAGGGGGGGGGGGGAGTTTCCATATAACAGATTGGATACCTTACCCTTAGGTCTAGATCTTCTAGGATCGAGAACATATGAAGCAACTCTCTTTGAGTGGGCAGAATGGCATTAGGGCATTTTGGACTAGACATGGGTTTTCACAGCAGGTTTCATCTCTTCATAGTCCTACCCTATTCCTCCCCATGGCCAGCGAGATTGATTTCCAATCTTCAATGGTGTCTCTTGGGTTTTCTGAAGGGATCAAGTTCGACTTTCGCACCTTTCCCTTAGAGGCCTTTCAGACTCTCTCCCTCCTTTGAAGCCACTGAAATCTATAATAACATACAATTTCTTTCAAGATATCCTAGTGTTAGAGCAAGAAAAAATATCACAAGGTGCAAACATTGGAACTGGGGCTACTAGAAAAGAACCCTCCTTTGCCTCGAAAGGTCAAGCATCCTAACAAGAAGCCTTTGAAGCTCTCAATAAGGGGAAAAATATCCACTATCTAAAAAATAATCACAGGATCCACCTATCACTGGTCCTTGGGGTGGATGCTTCTATGAATGAGGTGGATACTATGGCTAAGAAATTGTTGGTTGGTCGGGCAAGGGGTTAGTGGTTCAATATCTGAATGATTAAATCAAGGGTGATAGAGAATATCGCACCCATTGTCAATTGTCCCCCGAAAGAAGAATTGTTGGTCATGGGTTGGATTCATCAAGAAAAAGGTATGGGAAATCGACTCAACCCCCATTATCTTCAATCTTTGGACTCCCATTTTTTATTCAAAGAGGAAACGCATGGACTTGGTCTAATCTAGGTTTTCCCCCCTAGACTTCCACTCCAATTATGGGATGACTTAATCTTTCAAGACATTGGAAACTTTCTAGGGACGTACTTGGACCATGACTCTTCTTACTTGGAGATTGGAATCAAGATGATCGTGTGTGTTTTTGTCAACATCAACCTTAGAGAAGGGTTGCAAGAGGATATGGATATTGGATTGGAAGAGGATAGAATTCAAACTATGGATTATGAAGGTATACCATTTCGTTGTCATTGATTCCATAAGTATGTGTATAAACATGGTGATAGAATTGCAACTGCTCAAGAAATTTAATCTAAAATCAAGAGACACAATTCTAATCTACTACTATGGGGAAATTAATTCATAATTTTGAACAACATGTACGAATTTACAGGGTAAGTTCCTCAGACAAAACACCAAAGGACACTGCTCACAAACATATCGCAAATCAATACACCAGTACTTTTGACGTGGTTAAAACCCTCAAAGAGGGAAACAGTCCATGGCCTGAGCCAACGCGGCCACTTCAGGCAATTTATTAATAAAAGAATGAAAATTTACATAAGCTTCTCTCATGAACGATTAACCTACAAATGACCCTCCATGCTCTTTAAATAGAGATCATGGACCAATCGGGTGTTAAGCCACAGATCAAGTGTCGGTAATACCAAGGAGAGAATGAACCGTCGGATCACTACATATCGTGATCGTCAGATTGTAAGTTACAAATAGTAAAGAAACACACTTTACCTAACTCTATACTAGACCAAGTTGTACTTAACTATTTCCTATGTGTCGGAATATCCTAACATCCCCCCTTAAGAACAACTTGGGATAAGATTGAAGGATTTACAAATGTTACACAATAGGAGAAGGAAGGAGGCACTAGAGCCTATCCCCCCTTAGTGACAACTTCTTGAACTCCAACCATAAATCGAAGTTTAGTGAACTTCGCCTCTGTGAGAGCTTTTGTAAAGATTTCTGCAACTTGATCATCTGTTGAACAATATTGCACTTCAAGAACATGGTCATGAACGAGCTTTCTGATGAAGTGCATGTGCAGTTCAATGTGTTTGCTGCGCTGATGTTGGACTGGATCTTTGCATAGTTGAATGACACTTTGATTATCACACCAAAGTGTAGTCGGATGCTGTTGCTGAAAGCCAAACTCTGACAGGATCTGACGAAGCCACAAGGCTTCCTTACTAGCTTCTACGGCACCACGATACTCTGCTTCTGCTGAAGAAAGAGAAATGGCACCTTGTTTCTTGCAAGCCCATGTAATAGGTCCTGAACCAAGAGTGAACACATAACCTGCAGTAGACTTCCGATCATCAGGGTCACCAGCCCAATCGGAATCAGTGAAACCAACCAATAGAGGGGATGATTCGGCACTGTAATGAATCCCAAACTGAACTGTACCTCGAACATAACGAAGTATTCTTTTAGCTGCTTTCCAATGACTTTCACGTGGGTTTTGCATAAACCGAGCAACAAGGCCAACAACAAAGGAAAGGTCAGGATGAGTATGGGTTAGATACAAAAGTTTTCCTACAAGTTGACAATATAAGGTAGCTTCAACTTCAGGAGAAGTACAAGTGACTGAAAGTTTGACTCCAGACTGAAAGGTAGAAGGGGCTGGCTTACAGTCTTCCATGTGAAAATGGCGTAGAATATCACAGGCATACTTGGATTGGGAAAGGGAAATACCTTCCTTGGATTGCAAGACTTGAAGACCAAGAAAATAATGTAAGTGTCCTAAGTCTGTCATTTCAAACTTCCTTTTAAGGCTAGACTTCACATGGTTTATAAGGTTGGGATCACTACCAGTCAGGATAAGATCATCAACATAAAGAACAAGAATGATAAGAGACTTGCCCACTTTCTTGGTGTAGACAGTATTGTCAGAATGACACCTAGAAAAGCCATTTTCTAAAAGAAAGTTATCCATTTTGGCATACCAAGCTCGAGGAGCTTGCTTGAGACCATAAAGGGATTTCTTAAGCCGACATACAAGGCTGGAGTCTGTTTGTATAAAGCCAATAGGTTGTTCCATACAGATTTCTTCATGCAAGTCCCCATGCAAGAAGGTAGATTTAACATCCATCTGATGGACTTCCCATTTGAAAGAGGCAGTAAGGGAAAGAACAAGGCGGATAGAGTTCATTTTGGCAACAGGGGAGAAGGTTTCAGTATAGTCAATGCCTTCAACTTGTGAAAAACCCTTAGCAACAAGACGAGCTTTATGTTTATCAACTTCCCATCTGGTCCATACTTGGTTCTGTAAACCCATTTGCATCTAACAAGTTTTCGTCCCTTTGGTAGAGGAACAAGATCCCATGTATCATTTGCCAATAATGAATGATATTCTTCATTCATAGTTGCTTCCCAATCTAGATGGCCTGAAGCTTCTGCAAAGGTGTCAGGATCATAATTCACTGAAGCTTGAGCCAGTAAAGAAGAGGCTCTCTCGAACTGAGAACGTGTACGTCGCTGATCTGTAGGATCACCGGCAAGATCACCTGCTGCATCCCGAGTAGCACAGACCCATTTTGGAAGCTGAGGAGCTGAAGTAGGATCCTGAGAAGGTGGAGGAGGATTTTCATCCTCGCTTTCATCATCTGAAGAAGAAATATTTTCAAAAGTAGAAGAGATAGGGAGAGGTGGCACATCCGCCGAACTAGGCTCGCAGGCCAATATATTTTTAGCAAACTTTACATCTCTTCTAATGATAACATTTTTGGACTTAAGTAGAATAAGTCTATATCCTTTGACATCTTCAGAATATCCAACGAAAATACATTTTTCACTCTTAGGTTCTAAAGCTTTATGTTTCTCATCTGGAATATGGGCCCATGCTTCACTTCCAAAAACACGAAAGTGACTTACATCTGGTTTGATTGAGCTCCATGCTTCTTCTGGAGTGATATTCTTTAAAACCTTAGTAGGAGTGCGATTTATTATGTAATTTGCACAGTTAATTGCTTCTGCCCAATAATTAAGACTAAGTCCTTTAGATTGAAGCATACAATTAGCCATTTCCTTTAAGGTGCGATTCTTCCTTTCAGCTACACCATTTTGTTATGGAGTATATGGAACAATATGTTGCATTTGAATTCCATTCTCAGTGCAAAAGTTGATGAATGTGTTTTTAACATATTCTCCGCCATTATCAGATCTTAGCTTAAGAATTTGATGTCCAGATTATTTTTCAACAAAGGCCTAAAAGGCCAAGAACATGTTAAATACTTCACTCTTGAGTTTTAAGAAGTATAACCAAGTGCGCCTGGAGAAATCATCAATGAAAGTTAAGAAATACTTGATAAATCACTATGCACGAGCTGTAAAGGGGCTGAGGCGTGCCAAGAGGCACGTTTTTCAAAACTGTCCCGATGATGTTTTCCGAGTACACATCTGGAACAAACACCATCTCTGCAAGATACCATTGGAAGACCTGTCACCATATTTTCTTTACATAGATTCTGAAGAGAGCGATAGTTTAAGTGACCAAATCGCTCATGCCAAATTTTGCTCACTTCATCATTATGAGCAACAAATACTGTGGGTAGATTTGATGACCCAAAGTTGTGAAACTTATACAACCTTGTAGAATCATCAGCAATGCCAGTAGCTAAAATCTGTCTAGGATCTCTTAGGTCCTTAATTACAACATTGTGAGGTGAAAATTCAACGATTTTACCTTCACTTGAATGGGTTATCTGATATACAGATAGAAGGTTGCAGGATAAGGTTGGAACACATAATACGTCATTAAATTGACCATTGTCTAGATGAACAGTTCCAGTCCCTACAACACTAAGAGATCTATCATCACCAACATATATATTTTTGGTGTTACAATCATTTAAAGAAGAAAACATGGCTTTGTTTTTGGCCATGTGATAAGAAGCTCCAGAATCAATGAGCCACTCATGAGAATGAGAAGAAGAAGATACATTTAGTGCATAGCCAGATCGAGATGCTTGACAACCACATGCAAAAAGTGCCATTCCTGAAGATGAAGTTGAAGTTGAAGATTGCTCCAAATGGATGTTATGCTTCTTCATTGCTGCTTCCAAGGCTTCCATCTTCTTAAAGCATTTGGATTCTAAGTGGAAATCTCGATTACAAAAGTTGCAATGTCTATCAGTCTTCTTCCATTTGTTTTTATTTGTCTTATCATTTTGTTGAAATGATTTTTCATTTTGAGGCGGAAATTGCTTAGGACCCTTGTTTGGTTTAGGACCATTCCTTTTAGGATACGACTTCTTAGGATTCTTTGAATTTGGTTGCTGCTGGGCGGCTAACGCTTTCTTAGAAGAGTTTCCAAGATGAAGAAGACCAAGGTGTAAGAGTTTTTCTTGTTCTCTTATTAAAGAATCACAAAAGGAATTAAAGGAAGGGGACTTGTAGGCTTGTCCTTGAGAAATGAAGGCTTCTCTTGTAGAATGGAAGGTGGAAACAAACACAGAATAGGCTGGTCCCAACTTAGTAAGAATGGAGTAGATAAGGCTACTATCTTCTTTCTTAACCTTAACACCTTCCAAGAGAAGTCTAAGGGTCTTGAACTTGGACAAAAAATCTTCAATGCAAGAAAAATTATTGGGGTCCAATGTAAGCAATTCATTTTCAAGTTGATGGGCTTTAAGTTCATTTTTTATTCCAAAGACTTTAGTAATCTGTTTCATTGCTTCATCAGGAGTATCAAGTTCTGCAATATGGAATCTAAGATCTGGGGAAATAGACATCCTTATCAACCCACGTGCTTGGTCTTGCCTATTTTCCCATTTAGCTGCCTTGTCTTCATCTTTCGGTTTGGTCTGTTGGTCTGTGGCTATTCTGTAAAGACCTTTACTTCTAAGTAAATCCACAATGTAGGACCACCATTGGAAGTAGTTGGTGCTGTCAAGAATAACTTGGCATGGACTTTCCATTTAAAAAAAAAATGAAGCTATAGATGTGCGGGAATGTGCGGAAATGAAAAATTCGCCCCCACAAAATGGAGACTTGAACCCAAGACCTCTACTCTCATAAATTAGCTTTGCACCAAGTGAGCTATACAAAAAGTTTGAGAGAGAGAGAGAGAGAGAAAGAGAGGGGGGGGGGGGGGGGGGGGGGGTTGATGCTTTGGGTTGCGTGCTTGCTTTGAGAAAGCTCTTTTTCCCTACAAAAAAAAAAAAAAACCCAACACGGACATACAAAAAAATACGAACCTTGCGGCTCGAAGTTAGCTTTAGCCGGAAACTAAATATTTTCCTCAATGTTTCTGATTTTCCGAGATCACACTAAGGCGCAGCGGAAAAGAGCATTAGCATGAGAAAAATCCTTCCTTTCTGTTTCTGATTTGCCCAGATCGCACAGAGTCGCAGGGCAAAGAGCATACGCAGAAATGAAAGGTATAGATCCGGTAATAAAAAAAAAGCTAAATAAACAGAGAGAAAATAACTGTAAACTGCAAATAAACACTGTATACCTCCAGATCTTAAACATGACGCAGCTAGGGCTACTAGAAACCTTTTCGCGTGAAACGAAAGGGATTCCTCACTGGAACAGATGCTCCCAACACAACAGAGTAGTCCTCTTGGCCCGAAAGCAGTCAGAAACAGTAGATCTAGGAAACGATAGTCGGATGCAATTCTACCGGCTTCAGATTTGGATCACCAACGGACGCGGACCTCAAATAGCTCTGATACCATGTAGGAATTTACAGGGTAAGTTCCTCAGACAGAAAACCAAAGGACACCGCTCACAAACAGATCGCAGATCAATACACCAGCACGTTTGACGTGGTTAAAGCCCTCAAAGAGGGAAACAATCCATGGCCTGAGCCAACGCGACCACTTCAGGCAATTTATTAATAAAAGAATGAAAATTTACGTAAGCTTCTCTCATGAACAGTTAACCTACAAATGAACCTTCGTGCTCTTTAAATAGATATCATGGACCAATTGGGTGTTAAGCCACGGATCAAGTGTCGGTAATACCGAGGAGAGAATGAACCATCGGATCACTACATATCGTGACCGTCGGATTGTAAGTTACAAAATGTACATAGTAAAGAAACACACTTTACCTAAATCTATACCTAACTCTATACTAGACCAAGTTGTACTTAACTATTTCCTATGTGTCAAAATATCCTAACACAACATTCACAAACATGCAATAATAAAACCACACATGCACAATATTTTTCTAGGGGAACCCGACTGGGAAAAAACCCTCAAGCCTCTTTGCATTAATCATATGAATAGAGAATGCATTAATTTCTTGCCCGCTTTGAGCACAACCTGTGAGTGAATAACCTATCTCTCTACTTAATGAGAAGCTCTGACCTAGAACTAGTCAATTTCTGCCTCAGCTTGAGCCCATGTTTCCTTGTGTAAATCCTAAGGAATTAGCCCCTATTTTTTAGGAATTTTTCCTCCAATTTATTGCACAATTATCAAGGATTGATCATATGACTGCATGCAACACATGTGTTGGTCAATAAAAGGTGCCTTTTAAAACTCCTAATTATCCTCACATTAATTATTAATCCGGGCAAGTCTTCTTATTTCAAGAGTGTACATAGTGTGTGGCTGCTATTTAACTTAGAGAGTAATGTTTCTAAATTGAAGTATAGATATTCTAAATACAAGAGTAAACGGATGCATCTAGTAAATTCCAATTACAATTAAAGAAAACTCAATCCCTTAACGAAATAAAATCTTACATTCATCAAAGTAACAACAACATCAGTTGAGAGTACTGTAATGATAACTCATCCCTCTTTAACTGATTTAATATAAATCAAACCCAATCTTCAATAATTAATCTAAACAGCGAATGATATCAATCTGAGAGTTTCAGCAGCGATAGTTAATTCTTTTTACAGTTGATTATATCAAGCAGAATATTTATCTAAGAAACTTGATCTAAAATGAAAGAAAACTGAATCAATGACAATCCTGCAAATTATATAAAGTAAAGAGATTCTGTCAACACTGGAAAATAATAAAAAGCACAGCAAAATCACAGAAAGCAAGAATACTATCAAACCATCACACTTGCAAGAATTGGAAATGTATGACACAAGAAGAGCAGTTGAATCCACCAGAGGCCGGGCCCTTAGCCACCAGCGAAACACTGCTAAGTTACTTCAGGAAACGCGAGGGAACAACAACTTTACTTATATATTAATCATCAAACTGAATGAGCATTACAATATATTCGTGTTCTTCTCGACAACGAGAGTCTGTGAATACAATTACAATTACAATAATACAGAAATTCCTCCTCCCTTTCTTCTTACAAAACATCTCCTTTATAATCGGAAAGGGTACAAAGATAAATGATAAACGTGATCCCTCAGGATCTCTCGATCCTGAGGGATTCGCAACAGTTTTCTATTTTCAGACATCGTTTCCTTTCTTGCGCTAATCCTGCTGATTTGCTTTTGGTCATATCTGCAACTACCGCGTTCCTTCCTTAGCTTACTGATTCTTGTTCTTCCTTCTTAGGGAACAACATTTGTCCCTTTTGTTGTTTTCCTACATAAAGGAAGGTAATAATTAGCTAAGTCGTAATTGCAGATAATTTCTTCATTTCTTACTGTAATTCCTTAATAGATTAGCGCATTGAGATATAGAAAGGATAAGAATAAAGGAAAAAGATGATGAGTTTAATAGTAAATGCATACCTTTTCCATGACCCAACATACTCCCCTGCTTACCCTTTTTCATGTCCTCATGAAAACCATGCAGTTCGTATGCAAAGCAGTCAAGGAATAAGGTGGAGAAAGAATGTCGTAAAGCGGTCTGAAACCATGGTTCTTGGCCAAGAGCTCAAAGATGTGCCTTGTCTGTCCTTCAGACAGTTCATATATAGCCGGTACCCTTCAGCAGGATACCAAATAATAGGGTTGCAGAACTGACAGCCTAGCCAATAAGGACCTTCTCTTAAGATGAGATTGCTATAAGTGAAAAAGCGTTCTGCAACCAATTTCAAAATTTTATAATTAAATGGCTCTCTATTCTGTACATTATTGTTGGAGACTGTCCACCTAAACTTGGCTACAGCCAAGGAACTTTCCTGAATGGAGAGGAAGTATTCTACTCCCTTCTGGACAATTTCTTTCTGAATAGGCCCCAGAATTTTGATTACTCCTTCCCTTTTCATCAAACTTTTGTGATTGGCCAGCATTTGTAATGGGTGTTTTGGTTCACCTCTGACCCAAAGGTCCAGTCCATTTTCCTGCCTCTGGAACGTGTTATGAGCCTTGAACCATTTCAGTTGATTGACAACGAATGAAATAAAAGCTTGGAATTGCACATCCCCCACAAAAGGACTGGGGTTCTTTTCGATTTCTTCTTCTAATACAAAATTATGTAAGTAAAATTCACACAACAATCTCTGAACTTTTACCCCATGTTTTTTGCAACAATTTATGAAATTTTCAATTGTTTTTAATTATATAGGCTTTCCAGCCCTGACGGCTTTGATTTTCAGCTGCAAGTATCTTTCTAGCAAAAATAAGGCATAATTATTGGCAAGGGATCTGCATGCCAAGACATCAGTGTACAATGAGAAAATAGTGTCCATTTGACTCATGACCTTCTCTAATCTGAGCTTCATTTTCTCAATTCTTTCTTCTACCTTTCGGTATTTATCAAAGGTCTCACTTTCTGATGTATTCATGTCCCAAAGTTGCCTCTGTAATTATTGGTATTTTTGTTGGGAGACAGTTTCCAACACAAGCCGTTCTATGGTAAGTCGAGCCTAGGCTAAATCTTCTTGAAGATTCACTATATTGGGGTCATTGCTCGTCATGATATCTTTGGCTTGAGTATTTTTCTGTGTACCCCTGCTATGAGAATGGGAGGCCCAAGCCTTTGTCTAGGTAGTTGTGCTGTAGGAGGGTACCATCTTCGTCTGAATAGCTAAGTCATGAGAAGATATAACCTCTGTTTGGGTAGCTACTTCTACAAAAATTGCATGTTGTTCCTTAACAAGTTGAGTGGGTGTGGGCTCAGTTTGAGTCCCTACAGCTTTTGTTTCATATAATTCGGTTTGAATAGCTGCGTTTATTGTTTCCAGGGTTTTGTATGGAACCTTCCCCGCTGATAATTTTCTTATCTTTCGCCTGAGCCTTTTCACTATTTTCTGCAACCTCTGTTGTTCCTTCCTAAGCTTTTTCATTTTGTCTCTCTGCTTTCTAGGAGGAACAACTTTTTTGCTAATCGTCTTTGCTCCTAACGAGCTCGATTGCTCATATTAGTTTTGTTCTATAAGAACTGTGTCCTCTCCCTGGTTTGTTTCTATTTCTCCTATTTGGCCTACATTCTCTGTATTTAGGCCTACCTGACTGGGTTCTTCTGGAGGCATATCACCAAGTTAGTTCACCTCTTCTTGAGTGGCCTCTGCCCTTTTTTCTGCTTCGCAACTTATGTTTTCTGATATAATTCTCTCGTGTCTAGAGTCCTTTGCAGATTGGGTTGCTCCAATGTTCAAATTGAGCGGGCTTTCGGGTTTATGAAGTCATTCATATTGGCCAAAATCTGGGCCAATTCGATATCATGCAGTAAATCACCTGGCGGACCTGATGTTGAGGGGAGTTCTGATTCATTTTTTTCTTCTTCTCCAGAATGTCTTGATTCTTACCTATGGCCCGACTCAGGGTTATCCTGGCCTTCTATCTGCAATTGTTGTTCACTTCCTGGGCTAGACAATTCTATGGGCTGGTTGATACTGCCCTGGGGGTTTTCGGCTATTCCTAAGTCTGTCCTCAGCCTAGCGGAATGTCTGCGCTTTTGGGGAGTGTTTGTTGTAAGGGTAGTCCTCTTCCTTTTCGGAACAGGGTTAGGCGCAGGCAGAGCTAGGCCCCCTTCAATGGAAAATACTAATTCCTCCCAACTTGATTGCTGTTGGGCGAGGTTGTAACTCACTATCAGCCTAATCAAGCAGTGGTGGCTCACGACGGTTTCTATATGTTGGGACTTTTTCATGCTTCGAGCGGTGTCATGCAACAGGAAATTCAAATATGCAGGCAAATTCACAGAACATTTTTGTTTCAGAACTGCTAGGAGTTTAAGTTGACGCGGCCTTACCATGTCTTTTTGCCCATCACATGTGATGTAGTTCTGGATGACTCTGGCTAGTTCTCCCCACAGTTCTCCAAGGGATGATGGTCGAACTCCTTTGCCTTTGATGATCAGGTCCTGTCCCTCGTCCTTAAAGATTGCAATAGCATCCTGCAACTTTAATCTTTTATTAGCCCATATGGGTCCTTCTGCTGGTAATCCGGACACTTCAGCTATCACCGCATCTGACACTGTGATTTGCCTCCCTCTTATCATAGATTGTCCATTCTGTAAATTTTGTAGGAATTCAATAGCAATTGCTTCGTTGGGTTGCTGAAATCGTGTGAAATATGTTATCCACCCAGCTCGGGCTAGAATTTCTCTAGCTGCATCAGAAACAACCAGTATTAGCAGCTCCTTGCGCACTGTTGGATTCTACAAACAGTTAGTGTAGCAGAGATATCATAGAAATAGAAAAAGTCGAGTGAGGGAACAACAAGTTATTATAATGGTTATTTCAGATGATACTTTACAGGCATGAATATCGTTAACTAGGACTTGCTATTGTACCACATACTCCGTAATCATGGAATGTTGTATTGCTCTGTACAATCGAATAAAGGATTGACACACATACATAAATACATTGGAGGTTGCTCCTCTCCCCCTTGAAATGATAGGTCACCTTCGACTGAATGAGTGAAGGAATGACATACTGGTGGCGAAGTACAGGGGTCATAAAAGTGGCAAGGTACGCATATTAATGGTAGGATCGCAAAATATATTAGAGTGCTGAAATGAATGCATATAACGAAAATTATCAATAAGTGTGGAGATGCCATGAGGTGCTTCGAAGAGGAAAAAGGACATCTGACGCAGGAAAGATACTTTGCTGTCATCATTCCACTTAAACTACTATGATTGATTTTTAAAAGATATCGCAGGCATAAAGGTTAAAAAATAGATTAGGAACATACTATCTCTGTAGTAAAGTTAAAAAATAAGAACAGAGAGTTATAATAACTATTGATGTTGATAATATGACTCCAATACCATCAGCAGAGCTTCTGTTGCCCGCAGGTGTTTATAACCTCGACAGAGTTGCTTTTTCACCCTTTGGAACCATGATCCTTTATGTATAATTAGGAAAGTGCATTATGATGTCAGAGTAGAGACCAATGTGTTGGCTTGGTAACCAGATGAATGCATTTCCATTCACTGGGAAGGAGGGAAAGGTGGGCAGGCCAGCTCATGATGAGACCTTCTGTTCCAAGGACTTTATTTTTTTTATGCATCCATTGGATCATATCCCTGGTGTGGTGGCCAATAATGGGAATGCCACTTCACTGCTTCTTTATGATCATGGTAGGCTGGCTCACAATGAGACCCCCTATCCTTTATCTGAAAAATCATAGAATTATTAGTAAACACACACACACACACACATATATATATTAGACAGCACTTCCTATTTATATATAGAGGGTGGCTCAACACTCCTTAAGAGTAGTGATGGTGGAAGAAGTCTGAACATGTCAATAGAAAAAAGTATGCCCTTAACCTTATTTGATGATAAAGAATAGAGAGAATTATAGGGGTTAGGGAAGAACCAACATGGTACAAATAATCAATCAATTCGATTTATAGTGAAAACAAGGACAGTGAAGTGATATAGATGGTTGTGTCCTTCCTTTTTCTATCAATACAAAACAATCTCATTAAAGGTGATAATATTCGATTTGCTTGTTCCAGTGAACTTCAAATTTTGTATCCTTACATATATATTTGTATAATTTTCCCTATAGAGGATCATAAAGAGTGCACAAAGGAAAGAGATGATATTCACAAAGTGCTTATTTCCTAAAGGAAACAGAAAAAGAAAACCTCACACAAAGAGTGTTGTTCCTTATAGAGAACAACAAGAAAAAAAACACACAAAAAGGTGTTGTTACTTAGAGGGAACAGCAGTTGTTCCTTGTAAGGAACAACAAATGAAAAATACATGTAGATGGTGTTGTCCCCTGTAGGGAACAACAAAAGGATATATACATGAAAGTGATGTTCCTTATAGGGAACAACAGTTGTTCCTTAAGAGGAACAACAAGAAGAAAAATTGCACACCGAAACTGTTGTTCCTTAGAGGGAACAACAGTTGTTCCCTGTAGGGAACAACAAAGGAAATACATGCCGAAAAAAATCGTTGTTCCTTAGAGGGAACAGCGATTGTTCCTTAGAGGGAACAACAGTTGTTCCTTATAAGGAACAACAAAAAGAAAGAAAAAAAATTGGACGCGCAATTGTTGTTCCTTAGAGGGAACAACAGTTGTTCCTTCGAGGGAACAACAGTTGTTCCTTAGAGGGAACAACAATTGTTCCTTAGAGGGAACATCAAATGTTTAGAGGGAACAACAGAAGACGAATACACATGAAATTGTTGTTCCTTAGAGGGAACAACAGCTGTTCCTTAGAGGGAACAACAGCTGTTCCTTAGATGGAACAACGGAAAAATAAAGACACAGGGAAGCGATGTTCCTTAGAGGGAACAACAGTTGTTCCTTAAAGGGAACAACAACTGTTCCTTAGATGGAACAGCGGGAAAACAAATAGATACAAAACTGTTGTTCCTTAGAGGGCACAACAACTGTTCCTTAGAGGGAACAATGGGAAAACAAATCCATACGAAACTGCTATTCCTTAGAGTGAACAACAGTTGTTCCTTAGAGTGAACAACAATTGTTCCTTAGAGGGAACAATAACTGTTCCTTAGAGGGAACATCAGTTGTTCCTTAAAGGGAACAATGAGAAAAAAAATACACGTGAAACTATTGTTCCTTAGAGGGAACAACAGCTGTCCCTTAGAGGGAACAGTAGTTGTTCCCTAAAGGGAACAACGAGAAAACAAATACACACGAAACAATTGTTCCTTAGAGGGAACAACAACTATCCCTTAGAGGGAACAACAGTTGTTCCTTAGAGGGAACAACACGAAAAAAAAGAAGTGAAAAATTATTCGCAAAATTGTTGTTCCTTAGAGGGAACAATGGTTGTTCCTTGGAGGGAACAACAGTTGTTCCTTAAAGGGAACAACAAGGAAATCTGCACACAAAATTGTTGTTCCTTAGAGGGAACAACGGTTGTTCCTTAGAGGGAACAACGGTTGTTCCTTAGAGGAAACAACAGTTTTTCCTTAAAGGGAACAACAACAAGAAAATCCATACAAACATTGTTGTTCTTTAGAGGGGACAACAGTTGTTCCTTAGAGGGAACAACAAAGGAAAAGTAGAAAAAAGAACTTATATACAATTTATACAAGAAAATTCAATCAAATAGAAAGGAAAATTTATGTACAAATTTCAAAAACAAATAAATTCTCCACTAGGCTGATGTTGTGGATGGGTTTCCCTCCTCAGCAAGAATTTGTATGGTGGAATCTTCCCGTAATTGTTGGCAAAAGGACTCCCTAGTAAGCGGTTTGTGATAGAGTCGTACTCGATGTCCATTCGCTTTAAAAGAGTAGCCAGACCCATCAATGGTGGCTAATGTGAGGGTGCCATTATCATGCACCTCTTGTATCTCATAAGGCCCTAACCATCTGGTCTGGAGTTTTCCTGGGAAATCCTGGAACCTAGAATCATACAGGAGTGCCCAATCTCCTTCGTGGAAGATCTTCTTCTTGATAAGGGCATCATGCCATTTCGCTCTTTGTTGTTGGATCAGTGCAGTGTGCTAAAGAGCTGATAGTCAGATTTCATCCAATTCATTGATTTGATGTAGCCTATTAATTTGTGCTTCATTTAAGTCCAAGCCTACCTCCTGAGCTATCCTCAATGTCTGGATTTCAAATTCAATTGGGAAGATAGGTTCTTTTCCAAACACTAGTTGATATGGGGAATATCCCATGGTATTTCTCCATGTCGTGCGGTATGCCCACAGGGCTTCTGGAAATCAAGTAGCCCAGTCACGTCTATGTGATGCAACTGTCTTTGTGAGTATTGCCTCGATTACTTTATTGGTGCTTTCTACCTAGCCATTTGTCTGCGGGTGGTATGGAGTTGTGATTTTGTGCATGATATGATGATTTTTTAATGTTGCAGCAATTTTATGGCCTATAAATTGTGGCCCTCCATCCATGATTATTTCTCTAGGCAAGCCATATCGCACGAATAGTTGAAAAAGAAAGTGGATTATCGAATCCTTTGTTGCCCTTGGTAATGCTTCTGCCTCCACCCATTTAGTCACATATTCTGTTGTGACTAGTATGTATGTCTTTTGATTAGATGATGGGTTTATTGGACCAATGAAATCTAACGCCCATCGTTCAAAAGGTTCAATGACTAATTGCAGATGCAGGGGCATCTCATCAGACTGCCCAGGGCATCCCATTCTTTGGCAACTGTCGCATGCCTGGACAAACTTCTTAGCGTCTTTAAAAATGGTGGGCCAATAATAGCCCGTCTGTAAGACTTTGTATCCAGTCCTATGGTCTGCAAAATGACCACCACAAAGCCCATCATGGAAAGCTTTCAGGATGTCGAAGACTTCATCTTCCCTAACACATCTTCGAATGTGCATATCGGCCCCTGTATGAAATAAATATCCTCCAATCCAAGAGAACCGAGTGCTACGCTGTACTATTTGTTTTCTTTCATTAGGCATCAGGTGCTTGGATAATTTTCCCACTGCTAGGTAGTTTGCGACATCCGTGTACCATGGTGTTTTCACTGTGACAACGAATAAGTGTTCATCAGGGAACTGGTCTTCTACTGCTGCTGAGTCGTCTGTCTATGGCATTCATGAAAGGAAGTCTGCCACTGGATTTTCTTTTCCCTGTCGATCCTTGATAGTTATGTTGAATTCCTGTAGAAGGATCAACCATCTTGTCACTCTTCCATTTGTAACAAGTTTATTAGCTAGATATTTAATAGCAGAGTGATCAATATACAAAACCACAGGGTATCCTGTTATATAATGTCTGAATTTATTGATAGCATAGATTACAACCAAAAATTATTTTCAGTCACAATATAATTTAATTCAACAAGAGATAGATTTTTGCTGATGTAGTATATTGCATATGGCTTCTTATCTTCCTCCTGGCCGAGAACTGCTCCAATGGCTGTGTCTAAAGCGTCGGACGAAATTTGGAATGGCAAATCCCAGTTTGGGCTACGTAATACGGGGGCTGTTGATACAAGCCATTTTAAATCTTCAAAAGCAATGTCACATTTTTTAGTCTAAATGAAATCGATATTTCCTGTTAATGCATATAATGGTGCAACAATTTGAGAAAAATTCTTTATAAATCTTCTATAATAGCTAGAAAATCCCAAGAAACTACGTACCTCAGTCTGTGTGGAAGGCGTAGGTATTAAAAGAATTATCTGAATTTTTGCTGGATCTACCTGGATTCCAACTGCTGAGATATAGTGACCCAAGATGAGGCCCTCGATCATCATCATGTGGCATTTTTCATGGCTTAAACAAAGCCTGGTAGCAATGCATCTTTGCAGAACTTTCTCTAATGTTTGTAATGTCGGCTCGAAGTCATCTCCGTAAGGTGTAAAGTCATCCATGTACACCTTGAGCCCTTCATTTATC
Organism: Pinus tabuliformis; assembly: GCA_031772625.1. Lineage (NCBI taxonomy): Eukaryota > Viridiplantae > Streptophyta > Pinopsida > Pinales > Pinaceae > Pinus > Pinus tabuliformis. Next base: position 60,816,854 of record CM062810.1, on the reverse strand, counting down.
AAATTTGAAAAAATGTTGAGTATAGCCCTCTGGAATGTGGCAGGTGCATTGCACAACCCAAAAGGTAAGACCCTGTAAGAAAATGTCCCCCAAGGGCAGGTAAAGGTAGTCTTATCCTGGTCTTCAGGGGCTATTTGAATTTGATTGTAGCCGCTAAAGCCGTCTAGGAAAGAAAATAATTTTTTTCCTGCTAATGTGTCCAAGACCTGGTCAATGAACGGAAGGGGAAAATGGTCTTTTTGGGTTGCTTTATTAAGCTCTCTATAGTCAACACATATACACCACTTTCCATTCTTTTTAGGCACCACTACTAAAGGAGAGACCCATTTGCTGTCAGATATAGGGTAGATGAAATTTACATCTAACAATTTTTGTAGTTCAGCTTTAACAATATCTTTAAGGTGAGGGTTTAACCTCCGTTGAGGTTGTCGAATGGGCTTGGCATCTTTCTCTGTATAGATGTGGTGCATGCATAATTTGGGATCAATCCCTTTCATGTCCAGGTAATCCCATGCAAAGGCCTCTTTATATTTTCTCAGAAGTTGAACAAGCTTCTGCTCCTGGTCAGCAGTCAGGTTTTTGTTAATATTTAAAGTTTTTCTTGGTTCAATTTCTATGGTTTTGTTGTTATAAACAGAAGTTGTTGGTATTGACTGGTCATTAATATCTTTTAAGGGATCTTCTTCTATTTCGTTATCGAGGGCTGCTTCAATCATGTGACATTTTAGATGGGATACGACATCTGGTTGGTTAATGTAAGTGTTAATGATGTCATCTTCTATTTGATCCTTGAATTCGAGAGCATATTCTATAGTTAGCGGTGATCTAATGTTTTCAGTTAGATATGATACAGGTTGTTTTCTAGTTTTTATTATTGTTAAACTTGGCTGAGCTAGAGGATATAAGGCTAAATTCTTCACATTTCTTCCTCTTGCTATAGTCATGCTGCCTGTTCGACAGCTTATGTAAGCATCCGCGGTTGCTAGCCAAGGTCTACCTAGAATTAGGGGATGTCCATCGAGCCGGTTTCTAGGATTGATGATCAAAAAGTCTGTTGGGTATTCCCAAGAGTCTACAGACACCATTACATCCTGTAATGTGCCTTCTGGTTTGACTACTGATCGGTCAGCCAATTCCAACAAGGTCGTGGTTGGGTCCAAGGATGTAATGCCAAGCTTTTGACAAGTTGTTGTTGTAAGAATATTGATTGCTGCTCCTAAATCGACTAATGCATTGGGGAAGGAGCATCCATTTATTTGCACAGTGACTATAGGATTTCCTAGGTCCTCATATTTTACAGGTGTTTCTCTGCCTGATAGTAAATCAGATAAAGTACCGACTACATGGACAGTTGGGGTTATTTTTATTTTCCTCTTCAAATTTTTCGTACACAATTCCTGAATAGTTTTTGCATAAATTGGAATGTCCTTAATAGCTTGGAGGAGAGGTATTTTTACACACAAATTTTTCAATTCTCCTAGAATATCAAAATCGGAATATTCAATTGGGCGGAGTATGGTTAATCTTTCTGGGAATGGTGGAGAAGAGGTGATCGTTTGATCATGATTTTTCTGTTTAACCATGTTCTCCACTTGTGGTGCTTGTTCTGCAGGTAACGGATCTTCAATTTGTTTATTTTTATCCCCCTCTCATTATATTATCTGCCCTGACCTTAATTGAAGCTCATTGCACTCCCTCAACTTGGTTTCTAATTCTGATCCTTCAATGATTTGCACAGATTGAACCGGTCTGTTGTTGGGGTTTGGGTTGGGTTGGGCTGGGAGCTGCGGTCGTAGGTTGGTCTGAGGGTTTTGTTGCAATGTGTAGGGTGCTGGCAGTGTAGGTTGAGGTAGGGGGATTGTTCCTGCTGGATGGTTTGTAGGTTTTTGCCAGCTTGACTGCCAATTCTGGTTCTGTGAAGTGGTGGGTGACCATTGAGATTGATATGCATTATTTTGCCAGAATGGTGGGAATTAAGAGAAATTTGGCCAATTTTTATTTTGATTTGATTGGTTTGGCCAAGGTGGCATAGAGAATGGTTATTGTGACCAATTGGAAAAAGGTGGTTGGTTTTGCCACATAGCTCTTGGGTATTGTTGTGGATTATATTGCGAGGGTTTAAAGAAAGAAGATGGATCAGTATGCGTACTTGTTTGTCGTGGTTGCCATTGGGGACGCTGATTTCGCAGGTAGACTAGTTCTGTTTCCTCCTCTGCCTCCTTATAGACTGCTTTTAACCCTAGGAGTGATGGGTAGATTTCTATGGCATGTTCTTTAGTACATATGGCACAGTTTTGCACCATATCCAGTGGGCATTCTTTGTGACTATGCTTCTTCTTGCATCTAGGATAGAATATCACCAAGTTTTTTTCTACTTTAGCCTGCTTTTGCTTGGCTTGCATAATGTCCAATTGTGTTTTCAGAGTTCCCAAAATATATGTTTTGAAATCCTCTAGCAGGTTGCCAATTTCTACATGAGTTATATCTCCACCAGAGATTTTGTTGTCCCTGGAGGTCATGTCGCGTTCTGCTGGTTTCAATCTCGTACTACCTCTTGAGCTCCTGATACACAATTTAATAATGTCAGCATATTCTTCTTGATATATATCACCTTTACCCATAATATTTAATGTCTATATCCATTGTTCTTTCATCCCTTTAATCAGTGTAGTTTTTAACACATTATCAGGAAAAGACAGAGTTGCATAGGGAGACCACTGGAGGTTATATTGAAAGCGTTCCACATATTCTTCCAATGTTTCACTGGGTCTTGCTACCATTTGGAATATTTCGTCTTTCAATTCCCTAGATCTGCAATAGTCCTGATATTTTTTAAGGAAAGCGGTTTTCATTTGATCCCAATCATTTATTGTACCACCACCTAATCCCATGAACCAACGTAAGGCTACTCCTTTCAATGTAGAAGGAAACATCTTTAGTTTTTGGGGGTCAGTGGTATAATCATAACCCCGACATAATACATCAAATTCAAATAGAAATGCATCTGGATCCTCTCATGTCAATCCATGAAAGGTGGGAATATTTTGGAGAGGGATAGCTTTCATGGGTGCGTTAACAATTGTGTCAATGATGGGATACTGCAATGTAGAGGTCTGGGGTACCTGTGGGTTGTTGGCCATTTGATCAAGTATATGCCAGTACCCTTTCAGGATCTCTAGAGAGTTATTCCTAGGATGGTTAGAAGGGGTGGGAATGATCTTAACAACACTCCCTCGATCTGGGATACTGGGTGTTCCTTGTTGAATTACTACTTGAGCGGATCTTGGATCCTCCGTTTCCACTATTTCTCCTCCTCCATAAATATTACAAGAATTCCCTTCTTGTGAGGAAATTGGGTGCGAATTTTCAATTTCTTGAAAACTCTGCTCAGTCCCTACTGTTTTGCTGTGGACCTCAGCGTAGGCTACAGATGGTGAGCCTGTGGCCCGAAGGGAGACAGTAGGTTGTCTGGAAGCAACGTTTCTGGGACCTACTGATGGCTGAGATTCGACTTTCTTTAAGATGTCGTCTATGAAAGTTGATCGTCCAAGGGTCACTGGTCCCTTAGATCTATCGGGTTTGGGTAGTGGAATTGGATTGTTTTCGGGTTTTTTCTTCTTAGTCATTCATGCAAACAATTCAAATGTTTATCTCTACCCTAAGTTCCTAACAATTCTACTGGAAAGTGGGCAGGGGAGCAGGCATTTTATGTGCTCCGTACGCAAGTTCTTACCTTTCGTTTTTAATACCCAGTTCTCTCTCAATAGACAAGCAGCAAATACCTACTTCAATTTTCTGTAATTGTGCTGAAAAGCGGGCGGAGGAGCAAGCACTTTACTTTCTCATTATGTAGGTTCTTACCTTCCGTTTTCAATACCCAATTCTTCTTCAACAGCAATCATCAGATGTACATTACTCTTTAGAAATGGCTACACTCTCCCCGGCAACAGTGCCAAAATGTTGGTCGATAAAAGGTGCCTTTTAAAACTCCTAATTATCCTCACATTAATTATCAATCCGGGCAAGTCTTCTTATTTCAAGAGTGTACACAGTGTGTGGCTGCTATTTAACTTAGAGAGTAATGTTTCTAAATTGCAGTATAGATCTTTTAAATATAAGAGTAAACAGATGCATCTATTAAATTCCAACTACAAGTAAAGAAAACTCAATCCCTTAACGAAATCAAATCTTACAACAGCAACATCAGTTGAGAGTACAATAATGATAACTCATCCCTCTTTAATTGATTTAATCTATATCAAACCCAATCTTCAATAATTAATCTAAACAGTGAATGATATCAATTTGAGAGTTTCAATAGTGATATTTAATACTCTTTACAGTTGATTATATCAAGCAGAATATTTATCTAAGAAACTTGATCTAAAATGAAAGCAAACTGAATCAATGACAATCTTGCAAATTATATAAAGTAAAGAGATTATGTCAACACTGGAAAATAATAAACAGCGCAGCGATAAAATCACAGAAAGCAAGAGTACTATCAAACCATCACACTTGCGAGAATTGAAAATGTATAACACAAGAAGAGCAGTTGAATCCACTAGAGGTCGGGCCCTTAGCCGCCAGTGAAACACTGCTAAGTTACTTCAAGAAACGCAAGGGAACAACAACTTTACTTATATATTAATCATCAAACTGAATGAGCGTTACAATATATTTGTGTTCTTCTCAACAACGAGAGTCTTCGAATACGATTACAATTACAATAATACAGAAATTCCTCCTCCCTTTCTTCTTACAAAACATCTCTCTTTATAATCAAAAAGGGTACAAAGATAAATGATAAATGCGATTCCTCGGGATCTCTCGATCCTGAGGGATTCGCAACAGTTTTCCATCTTCAGACATCGTTTCTTTTCTTGTGTTGATCCTGTTGATTTGCTTTTGGCCGTATCTGCAACCGCCGCGTTCCTTCCTCTGTTGATTTGTTGACACCTAATCCGAAACGGATGAGGTGAAGCCGGACAGTCATCTAGAAGATGAACTGATCCGTTTTGTAAATGTATAAATAATAATAGTCTAATGAATAAAATCATCCAGTTGTTTCTTGCGCTCATTAATTTCTGAGCTAACCTGGCCTGACATGGTATCAGAGCACAGGTCCCAGAAATAGCTCCTGCCTCTGCCAGGTTTCTACTGCCTCATGAAACCTACCTCTGTCCTGAGACTGCGTGCTTCTGGCGGTGATCTGAGCGCCCCTGGACTGACATGACTGTCCAGCTCTATGCGTTGATGAGTGGAATGCGCTGTTGAATACTGCGTTTTTTAATGGTAACTGCAATGGTGACTGTGGTATCACTCAGTTTTTTTACCTCAGTCTTTATTCGCTCAGTCTTTTATTCGCTGCGTTTTTATTGCGTTTTTTACTGCAACAACTCTTCTTCCTTCCATCGTATTTTCGCTGGAAACCCTGCGTTGTTTGTATTGAGGCCTGCGTTTATGTAATAGTGGCTTGAGTTTTTTTTTGGAGTATATGACATGGAGGTTCCACCGAGAAGCTGCATTGAAGCTGCGTTGAAGCTGCATTGAAGCCTGCGTTATATTGTTTTTGTATTGAAGAATGGCTGACATTTTTGTATGCTACTTAATACTGTAAATGCTGTATCGATTTCCCAAGACGCAGCCCGTATTTCCAAGGGACTGTCAGTGCTGTACCCCTTTTCGAAAAACTTGAAGAATTGTTTTGAAAAAGAGTGTTAGTTTTTATGGAGGTATCAGAATGACTGCGTCGTATTGATGGTTACTACGTTTTTATTAAAGACTGAAAAGATGACTGCGTTTTTTTAAAACTTGAAATGGTTAACTGCATTTTTATTTGAAGACTGAATGCTGTGGGTATATGCGCATTTTAAATGCTGTGGACTGCGTTTTTTTGAAGACAGACATCTCATGGTATTCGATACCTTTGTGGCTTCTGCACATCTGGAAAGCAAACGAAGTCGAGGCTGTGGTGTGGTGCCTGACGGTGTTTTGAGGGTTGTTTCTTTGAATAACCCGTTTGTAATGTGCTAGCAGCGGAGTTTATAGTATACTTGGAGCAGAGTTTTAATCTTGTTAAACAAATACAAATGCCTGGACCATCTCAGAGTTTTATTACGCTGTCCTCTTGAACAGTTTTTGCATTAATATATATATTGAAATGATATATGAGATCCCTTGAGCGCCTTCCTTTTTTCAAAACATAATATTGTGGCGGTGATATAAGAAATGATGTATGTTTGAAGAAAATAAGGCTATGGCATAAGGATTTTTTTGGCAGAGATATATTTTTTTTACAGAATGCATAAGGCTATGACATAAGATTTTTTTCCAGCAGAAGTGTTGCTGTGGCATAAGATTTTTTTTTTCAGCAGAAGTCTTGCTGTGGCATAAGATTTTTTTTTTCTCCAGCAGAAGTCTTTTATCAACAGAAGTTTTTTTTAGCAGAGATATTTTTACAGAATGCATTCAATCATTTCTATGGTCGGAATAGTTCTCACTGGCAAGGAGAACTATTCTGAATGGTCTCGGATGGTAAAACACACCCTCATCTACAATGAGCTGTGGAAAGGTGTGTGTGTCGGAGAAGAAGACAAAGACCCTGTGCAGCCCACATCAGACAAAGAACTCGCCATTTGGGAAAACAAGAACAGCAAAGCCTTTGCATTGATCGCAGCATCCGTAAGTGAGGAAGTAAGTCGTCATATTTCATCCTATTCCACTGCCTTTGAAGCTTTACAAAAGCTGAAAGAACTCTATGATACACATTCTGCACTTGAAGTTGTTCAGCTCATGATTAAACTCTTCACTCTTGAACTGAAAAATAATGATCCTCTTACTCTTGCATCTGAAATAAAGTCTATAGTGCATGATATTAAATCCACTAAGGTTGAGCTGGATATCTCTCTTATTGCCTTTCTCAAAGCACTCTATCCTACCTACTCTAACTATCTTGAGTCTTTACAAGCAAATGGAAATCTTAAAGATATAACCTTTGACACTCTTGTGAAAAAGTTTGCTGAAAGAGAGAAAGCCTTTGGAAAGAAAACAGTCCCTGAATCTTCTGAAGAGACTGTTTGCCTTGCTCATAAAGAAAAGCATCCTGCTCAAGATTCTAGAAGAGGAAGAGGTGGACGAAGAGGAAGAGGAAGATACTTCAGAGGCAGGGGGGGCAGACATCCTCAAGCAGAAAAGGCAGATCTGCATTGCATTCGCTGCAAACGAAATGGATCACATGATGCTTCTACATGCAAGCTACCATGGGACAAAGTTGAGCAGAGAAGAAATCAGCAGAAAGGTAAAACTGATGACACAAACAAAGGTAAAGCACCTGAATCCGCTCACTATATTGAGGCACAATGTAACATTGGAGTAAATGAAGATTTGTTTAATGCTTCACTTGCTTCTTCGAAAAATGACTGGTTGCTTGATTCAGGAGCAACCTGTCATATGACTTATAGGAGAGATTTCTTTGAAGATTTCACTGACAATGTTGATGGAGCAGTATACTTTGCAGATCAGTCAAAAATCAAGCCATCAGGGCTTGGCACAATCAGGCTTAAACTGCCTGGTCTTCCAGACTTTCTTCTGGATCATGTTCTATATCTCCCACAGCTGAAGAGAAACTTGCTGTCCCTGGTCCACATCCGCCAGCAAGGTCACTCCATTCACATGTTTGATGGCAAGCTTGAGGTAAGAAAGGCATCTGACCACTCACTTGTCATGAGGGGTATAGAAGAAGAAAGACTCCTTAAACTGCAAGGAACCTCTGCTCATGCACAGCATTTCTCATATATTTCTCATCATGAAGAAGGTGCACTTCCATCAAGTTTATTATGGCATGCTAGATTTGGACATTTAAACTATGATAGTCTCCGCTTGTTGAAGAAAAATGGTGTTGTTGGTTTGCCTACAATTCCTAGAAAACATAAACAATGTGATGCTTGCATTCTAGGAAAGCATAGCAAACAGTCTTTTCATGATTCACATTCAAGAGCACATAGGAAGCTTGAACTTATTCATTCAGATTTATGTGGTCCAATGCCTGTTCCTTCTGCAAATGGAAATAAATATATCATGACATTTATTGATGATTACACCAGAATGTGTTGGGTTTATTTTTTGAAGAACAAATCTGATGCTTTTCAAACATTCAAGAATTTTCATAAATGGATTGAAAATGATGCACAATCTCATATTGGGTCTATTCGCACTGATAATGGAAAAGAATATACATCAAATGAATTTGAACACTATCTTCGCCAACATGGGATTAAACATCAAACAACTGTGCCTTATAATCCGCAACAGAATGGTGTAGCTGAAAGAATGAACATAACAATTTTGAATATGGTACGATCTATGCTTTTCTTCAAAAATGTAAAGACAATGTTTTGGGCTGATGCTGTTCTATGTGCTGCATATATAAAGAATAGATTTCCATCTAGTGCTATAAGAAACAAGACTCCTTATGAATTGTGGTATGGACATGTTCCTTCGGTAAAACATCTCAGGATATTTGGTTCCACCTGTTATGCTTTAATACCAAAGGTACATAGAAACAAACTTGGTGCTAGAAGTCGTAAGTGTATCTTCCTGGGGTATTCAAACACATCTAAAGCATACCGCCTCTATGATGAAGTAAATAAAAAGTTTGTTTTATCTAGAGATGTCATTTTTCTTGAATCATCCAAATCTGACAGTGTTGTTGAGCGGCAACTTGATCGCTTGGATAGATTCACAAAACCGAAATCATTTCAAGAGTTTGATAATCAAATTCCACATCTTGAAGGGGGGATTCCTATACTAGATCAACATGTGGAATCTCCTTCTGAAGAAAAATCTCCCCTGCATGACACTCCAACAACGGATGATGCTTTAAGTGATGTAATTGATAGAATTGGGAGACTCAATCTTGATTCAGACCCAACTCAATCAACAGAACAGCCTGGACCATCTCAGAAAGGTCCCCCAAAGTGGCTGACAAAGACACTTGAAAGTGTTCATCCTGATGAAATTGGAAAAATAGGAACCAGAAATTCAAACCGACAAGATGGAGGTGATGTAGATAACTCTAATTCACCTGTTGATATGGATGTTACTTATGATTGTGAATTGAACTTGTCTACAGATTTTGAACCAAATTCCTTCAAAGAAGCTACTTCTCATGATGAATGGAAAGAAGCGATGCAGAAGGAGTATGATGCCCTCATAAAGAATGGCACTTGGAAGCTGGTTGATCCTCCATTTGGAACCAAACCAATTGGCTGCAAGTGGGTCTACAAGAACAAGTACAAAGCTGATGGCTCACTTGACAAGCACAAAGCTAGGCTTGTGGCAAAAGGTTTTGCACAAAAGGAAGGGGTCGATTATGAGGAAACTTTTGCTCCCACAGCAAAATGGGCCACCATCTGGACACTCTTTGCACTAGCTGCTCAGAACGGTTGGAAAGTCCATCAAATGGATGTAAAAACTGCATTCTTGAATAGAGATCTAAAAGAGAATGTTTTTATGTCCCAGCCTGAAGGATTTGCTGTGAAAGGACATGAACACAAAGTATGCAAACTTGTGAAGTCCTTGTATGGCCTCAAACAAGCACCACGAGCCTGGTATGAAAAACTAACTGAGCATCTTCTGAAACTCAACTTCAAACATTTTGATCTTGATGATGCAACTTTATTTGTCAAGAAAGTTGGCAAAACAGTTGTATATCTTGTGGTATATGTAGATGATCTTTTAATGACAGGGAACAATGAAAGCTATATTGCATCCATAAAGAAAGAATTAGGAAATTTTTTTGAAATGACTGATTTGGGCTATGTTCATTACTATCTTGGCATTGAAGTAACCCAACATCCAAAGTCCATATTTCTTTCTCAAAAGAAATACATTGGAGATTTGTTAAACAGATTTGGCATGACAGAGTGCAATCCCCTTTCTACTCCAATGGAACAAAACTTGAAGCTCACATCTATTGAAGGAAAGGAATTTGAGGATGCAACAAAGTATAGACAGCTTGTAGGAAGTCTCATCTACCTCACTACTACCAGACCAGACATTTCATTTCCTGTTGGAATCCTCTCCAGGTTTATGCAAAAGCCTTGTGAGGGACATTGGTCTGCTGCAAAAAGAGTTCTAAGGTACTTGAAGGGAACTCAAGACCTTGGAATCAAGTATACACAGGTGGACGACTTCAACTTGATTGGATACTCTGATTCAGACTTCGATGGAGACAAAGAAACTGGGGTATCTACTTCAGGATATGCTATGAGTCTTGGATCGGGAGCTGTCTCCTGGAGATCACGCAAAAAATCAGTACCATCAGATTCCACAACAGAAGCAGAATACGTGGCAGCAGCTGAAGCAACGAAAGAAATTGTGTGGCTCAGGAAAATTCTTGAAGATTTGCAAGTAAAACAAATACAATCTACTCCACTCATGATTGATAACACCTCTGCAATAAAGTTGGCCAAGAACCCAAAGTTCCATGATCGTACTAAGCACATCAATACTAAATATCATCTGATCCGACATCATGTTGAGGCCAAAACAATCCATCTCCGTCATTGTTCCACAAACGAGCAAATTGCAGACATCTTCACCAAAGCGCTTGGAAGAGAAAAGCTTGAAAGATTCAGAACGATGCTTGGACTCACCAACATCCCTTCAGATTAAGGGGGGGAATGTTGACACCTAATCCGAAACGGATGAGGTGAAGCCGGACAGTCATCTAGAAGATGAACTGATCCGTTTTGTAAATGTATAAATAATAATAGTCTAATGAATAAGATCATCCAGTTGTTTCTTGCGCTCATTAATTTCTGAGCTAACCTGACCTGACATGATTCTTGTTGTTCCTTCTTAGGGAACATCATTTGTCCCTTTTGTTGTTTTCCTGCATAAAGGAAGGTAATAATTAGCTAAGTCGTAACTGCAGATAATTTCTTCATTTCTTACTGTAATTCCTTAATATATTAGCGCATTGAGATATAGAAAGGATAAGAATAAAGGAAAAGGATGATGAGTTTAATAGTAAATGCATACCTTTTCCATGACCCAACAACATGTACACTCAAACTAGTTTACAATTGTTTGTTACACTACCTTGGAATCTCCACCACAACTGGGGAACTCGAATTTCTTGCATGCACTAGCTATTTTGAGTTGATTGATCAGTTAACTAGATGATCACTGAGTTAGACTATTGTCCCACTACACAAATGACCTTCCATTAGCTCTATTAATAGTTGGAACTAGTTTAACTGAATACAACTGGAAATAATTGAACTAGATTACTAAAATTTAGCAATCGCACATGCTTAATGGAACTCCAAGCCCTCTAACTCAAATTTACTGAGCTAACTGAGTGACAAGAGCCTTGTCACCTCAGTTAACTACCTCCAAGTTGTCTAGTGATGTAGAAATTCAAATTTTCTCAATTTGACCAAGGCAAAGTCAAATTGAGACTTTCTTGCTACTCTTCTCAAAACTCCCTCTTAACAAGAAATGGATTATCAACAATCCCTATCCTGGATTTATGGAATTCAAACTTCCATATTGACAAAGCCTTTGTTAAGATGTCAACGTATTGTTCCTCTGTCGAAATGTATTCTAGCAACATTATCCGCCTTTGCAGACAGTCCCGTAAATGATGATTTTGGATATCTTATTGCTTGGATCGATCGTGAAATACCATATTCTCAAAAATCTTAATGCAACTTTTATTATCACAATAGATCGTAGTTGGATCCATCTCCTAACCAAGCACTTCCACAAGTATCTTTTTCATCCAGATCCCTCACATGTTGTTTGACTTGCAACCATGTATTATGCTTCTACCGAGCTAAGCACCACAGACTGAAAAGTCCACCTGATATACTATTTCAGTCAGATGGAATCCCTGCCCAAGCTTCATTTGTGAAGCCATACAACTTCACTCCCTATGTCCGTTTGTACCATAATCCATACTAGGTAGTGCCTCTGAGGTACCATAAAACATGCTTAGTTTCATTCCAATACAATTTGGTCGGCCTAACCATAGCTTGGCTTAGTTGGTTGACTGCATAGCACATATTCGGTCATGTGTTCACAAGGTTTACTGCATAGCACATATCTTGTCAGGCCAGGCAGTAACTCCTCAAAGCAAAATTGATTTGTATATCATATTCCTTCAGGTGGTCTTTATTATATACATGAGGGAGAGACCGTTCACTGCATCTCCCGATGACTGTTCATATTACTTATTATTTATTTACATTATATTCACCCAATCCTGATGATTAGGTGTCAACATTCCCCCCCTTTCCCCCCCTTAATCTGAAGGGATGTTGGTAAGTGCAAGCATCATTCTCAATCGTTCAAGTTTTTCTCTTCCAAGTGCTTTGGTGAAGATGTTGACAATTTTCTCATTAGTTGGAACAATGATGGAGATGGATTGTTTTAGCCTCAACATGATGTCAAATCAGATGATATTTGGTATTGATGTGTTTCATTCGATCATGGAACTTTGGGTTCTTGGCCAACTTTATTGCAAAGGTATTGTCAATCATGAGTGGAGTTGATTGTACTTGTTTTACCTGCAAATCTTCAAAAATTTTCCTGAGCCACACAATTTCTTTTGTTTCTTCAGTTGTTGCCACGTATTCTGCTTCTGTTGTGGAATTTACTGGAACTGATTGTTTGCGTGATCTCCAGGAGACAGCTCCTAATCCAAGACTCATAGCATATCCTGAAGTAGATACCCCAGTTTCTTTGTCTCCATCGAAGTCTGAATCAGAGTATCCAATCAAGTTGAAGTCGTCCACCTGTGTATACTTGATTCCAACATCTTGAGTTCCCTTCAAGTACCTTAGAACTTTTTTTGCAGCAGACCAATGTTCCTCACAAGGCTTTTGCATAAACCTGGAGAGGATTCCAACAGCGAACGAAATGTCTAGTCTTGTAGTAGTTAGGTAGTTGAGACTTCCTACAAGTTGTCTATACTTCGTTGCATCCTCAAATTCTTTTCCTTCAATAGATGTGAGTTTTAAGTTTTGTTCCATTGGAGTAGTAAGAGGATTGCATTCTGTCATGCCAAACCTGTTCAACAGATCTCCAATGTATTTCTTTTGAGAAAAAAATATGGACTTTGGATGTTGGGTTATTTCAATACCAAGATAGTAATGAACATAGCCCAAATCAGTCATTTCAAAACTTTTCCCCAATTCCTTCTTTATGGATGCAATTTAGCTTTCATTGTTCCCTGTCATCAAAAGATCATCTACATATACCACAAGATATACAACTGTTTTGCCAACTTTCTTGACAAATAAAGTTGCATCATCAAGATCATAATGTTTGAAATTGAGTTTCAGAAGATGCTCAGTTAGTTTTTCATACCAGGCTCGCGGTGCTTGTTTGAGGCCATACAAGGACTTCACAAGGTTGAATACTTTATTTTCATGTCCTTTCAGAGCAAATCCTTCAGGCTGGGACATAAAAACGTTCTCTTTTAGATCTCCATTCAAGAAAGCAGTTTTTACATCCATTTGATGGACCTTCCAACCATTCTGGGCTGCTAGGGCAAAGAGTGTCCGGATGGTAGCCCATTTTGCTGTGGGGGCAAAAGTCTCCTCATAATCGACCCCTTCCTTCTGTGCAAAACCTTTTTCCACAAGCCTAGCTTTGTGCTTGTCAAGTGAGCCATCAGCTTTATACTTGTTCTTGTAGACCCACTTGCAGCGAATTGGTTTGGTTCCTAATGGAGGATCAACCAGCTTCCAAGTGCCATTCTTTATGAGGGCATCATACTCCTTTTGCATCACTTCTTTCCATTCATCATGAGAAGCAGCTTCTTTGAAGGAATTTGGTTCAAAATCTGTAGAAAAGTTCAATTCACAATCATAAGAAACATCCATATCAACAGGTGAATTAGAGTCATTTACATCACCTCCATTTTGCCGATTTGAATTTCTAGTTCCTGTCTTTCCAACCTCATCATGATGAACACTTTCAAGTGTCTTTGTTAGCCACTTTGGGGGACCTTTCTCAGATGGTCCAAGCTGCTCTGTTGATTGAGTTGGGACTGAATCAAGGTTGAGTCTCCCAATTTTGTCAATCACATCACTTAAAGCATCATCTGTTGTTGGAGTTTCATGCAGGGGAGAGTGTTCTTCAGAAGAAGATTCCACATGTTGATCTAGTATAGGAACCCCCCCCTTCAAGATGTGATCCGAATTGGATCCATAAAGAGCTGTCAAAAGAACCATGACTGTATCAGGTTGGGACAACATCAAAGAATTCAAAACAGTGATCAAGAAACCTTTGAACCAGTGGCAGTTGGCAGCCAGTGTGGAATGATAAGGACCTCGGTCAAAGCGCGCTGACCGAGGCCCATGGAGACTGCGCGGGAGGCGAAATTAGCCCCTGGGAAGCCCAGATCGGGAAATAGAGGAGGTTTTTGATGCGTGATTAGCGCCATCACTGGGCTAAAAGGCTCGAAATGGGGAAGCCTAGAGCGCTTGGTCGCATGGAGAGCCGAATAACCAAAGGGAAAAAGGTGAAAAAGGCTAAACGCCCAAAGGCGAGACCCGCGCTCCGAAAAACCAGCGATATTGATTAGGGGCTCCTTGAACGGTAAGCAGTTTTGGATCAAAGCGGAGCGATTCCACTCAGCGATCAATGCGTGGCTAGCGGAGAAGAGAGGAAACTGTCGCTCATCGTACGCTAAGGGTCGAGCAAGTCAACCACGCGAAATGAGCGAACGGCGTTGGATCTGGGGGATCCAGATATGACGATTGACATCGCACCCGACGACCAGACCGGATTTAATGAGGGAACAAGCCGCGATTTAGAAGGATTTGAGGTCTGCTTTGACCGCCACGGTGGAGGAAGACTCATTCCACGACGTAACTGAAGAAATGAACCGACGACGCAGGCTGGCACCACTTACAGGAGGACATGTGGCCACTCCCTGTGAGCCTGATGATGACACCAAACAGGGAACTCCAAGCGCAGCTGCAGTAGGCGATTCAACGGAGGTGGAAGAGGAACTGAAAAGACATGGAAATGAATGGCCTTAAAGCCATGAACAGAGACAGAAGACACAGAGACAGAGGGAGACGGAGGGACCAGAACCCCGAGAGGAGGACGAAACCCAGAGAGAAGAAGACAGTGAAGCAAAGAAAAGCAGAAAGAAGACAGAGGGCCGAGCTAACCAAAGGCAACGTTGAGCACCAGAGAGCTTGAGAGATTCAAGCCATCCCTGAGAAGATCTGTCAGACCATAGAGGTCAAAAAGTTGGTAGGCAACAAAGTCTGTGCACTCCAATGGCTTGGGGAATCCAAGAACCACCCTGCCAAGCAAATATGTTTCAGGTGACTCATATTGAGCTCCTGCATTGTAATTCTCTACTTAAGACACAATAAAATAAGGCCACCACTGAGAGCTGGACCGGAGATGTAGCCCTGGAGGATAGGGTGAACTCCTTATTAATTTCTTGTGTTCTTGTATTTGCTTACTGTGTTTCTCTGTTGTCTTTCCATTTTAAGTGTCTATGTATTTGCAATCTGATTGATCTGTTGCTTAAATAACATAGACACACACACCAGCACATGAGTCTGTAATACCTTTGTTCAATAAATCTTTAACTAAGGTCACTCATAGGGTGATTATCAGATCAAGATGTGGAATCTGATTATCAAATTCTTGAAATGATTTTTCTTTTGTGAATCTTTCTAAGCAATCAAGTTTCCTCTCAATAACATTGTCAGTTTTGGATGATTCAAGAAAAATTACATCTCTAAGTACAACAAACTTTTTATTTACTTCATCATAGAGACGATATGCTTTGTAGGTGTTTGAATACCCCAGGAAGATACATTTACGACTTCTAGCACCAAGTTTTTTTCTATGTACCTTTGGTATCAAGGCATAACAGGTGGAACCAAAGACCCTGAGATGCTTTATCGAAAGAACATGTCCATACAACATTTCATATGGAGTCTTGTTTCTAATAGCATTAGATGGACATCTATTCTTTATATATGCAGCACATAGAATAGCATCAGCCCAACACATTATCTTTACATTTTTGAAGAAGAGCATGGATCGTACCATATTTAAGATTGTCCTATTCATTCTTTCAGCTACACCATTCTGTTGGGGATTATAAGGCACTATTGTTTGATATTTGATCCCATGTTGGCGAAGATAGTTTTCAAATTCATTTGATGTGTATTCTTTTCCATTATCAGTGTGAATAGACCCAATATGAGATTGTGCATCATTTTCAATCCATTTATGAAAGTTCTTGAATGTTTGAAAAGCATTGGATTTGTTCTTCAATAAATAAACCCAACACATTCTGGTGTAGTCATCAATAAATGTCATCATATATTTGTTTCCATTTGCAGAAGGAACAGGCATTGGATCACATAAATATGAATGAATGAGTTCAAGTTTTCTATGTCCTCTTGAATGTGAATCATGAAAAGACTGTTTGCTATGCTTTCCTAGAATGCAAGCATCACATTGCTTAAGTTTCCTAGGAATTGTAGACAAACCAGCAACACCATTTTTCTTCAACAAGCGGAGGCTGTCATAGTTCAAATGTCCAAATCTAGCATGCCATAATAAACTTGATGGAAGTGTACCTTCTTCATAATGAGAATTGTATGAGAAATGTTGTGCACGAGCAAAGGTTCCTTGCAGCTTGAGAAGCCTTTCTTCTTCTATTCCCCTCATGACAATTGAGTGGTCAGATGTTTTTCTTACCTCAAGCTTACCATCAAACATATGAATGGAGTGACCTTGCTGGTGGATTTGGACCAAGGACAGCAAGTTTCTCTTGAGTTGTGGGAGATATAGAACATGATGCAGAAGAAAGTTTGGAAGACCAGGCAGTTTAAGCATGATTGTGCCAAGCCCTGATGGCTTGATTTTTAATTGGTCTACAAAGTATACTGCTCCATCAACATTGTCAGTAACATCTTCAAAAAAATCTTTTCTATGAGTCATGTGGCAGGTTGTGTTATGCTCTTAACCTGCAAAATGATACCCAAATACAGAATATGCGAAGAAAAGATACCCAGAACACAGAATAGCAATGATTTTATTATTCATAGAGTAATGTTCACTTGCCTCTTCGAGGGGGCAACCTCCAATAGAGCAGAGCTCGATTACAAAATAAGACACGATGCTCCTCGCAGGGAGTCTCTATCCTTTATATATGACTCATACATGAAATACCACGGGCCAATACCGTGGGTTTTATTAATACCATCTATCTAATACTACGACCCATTTGCAACTAACTGTGGTTCCGTCATTAATTGCAGATTAACCACTTACAATTATTAATATGGGCTTTATTGACTCTTGACTATGACGTGATCCCATTACATAAATAAGGGGGTTAGGGTGGGACCCTAACATGCCCTCCCCCTTAAGACTAGCCTTGTCCTCAAGGCTAAAGCTGCGGGAACTTCTGAAGAATAGTGGCTGGTTCCCAAGTTGCATCTTCCGGAGAGGTGTCTTTCCATTTGACGAGGACTTCCTTAATCATGCAGCCGCGTAGTTGCTTGTCTCGTGTGTCTAGGACCTGTTCGGGTTGAAGCCAGATGGACCCTTCTTCGTCCAATTCAGGTAGACTGGTCTGAATTCTACAATTGTTCCCAATCACTTTCTTGAGGCATGAGACATGGAAAACTGGATGGATTTTTGTAGTAGGTGGCAAGGCCAACTTGTAGGCCACTTCTCCAATGCGCTGAAGTACTTGATATGGTCCGTAGAATTTGGGAGAGATTTTTTGACACCCATTGTCTTTGAGTGATGTTTGCTTATATGGTTGTAGCCATAAAAAGACCTGATCCCCTTCTTGAAATTGGCGCTCTGAGCGATGCTGGTCTACCTGTTGCTTCATGCGGTTCTGAGCTTGATGAAGATTCTCTCGAAGATGGGCGAGCATGGTTGCGCGGTGTTGTAGGAGTTGGTCCACTGCTTGTACTTTTGAGCATCCCTTGAGATACGAAGTAGGTGAAGGCGGGAGTTGACCATATACTGCTTCATAGGGAGTCATTTTGGTGGTGGCATGATAGTTGGTGTTATACCACCATTCAGCCAGAGGTAACCACTGTACCCAAAGGTGTTGTTTTTCTGAAGTGAAACACCTAAGGTAGGTTTCTAGACATTTGTTGATGGCTTCGGTTTGACCATCTGTTTGCGGATGATAGGAAGTACTGATTTTTAGTTGAGTGCCTTGTATTCTGAAGAGTTCCTACCAAAAATTACTGGTGAAGGTCGGGTCGCGGTCGAACACAATAGAAGTGGGCATGCCATGCAATTTGAAGATCTGATCCATGAAATATTGAGCAACCAAAGTTGGTGTAAACGGGTGGGGTAGGGCGCAGAAATGAGCATACTTCGACAGTCGGTCCACAACCACCGTGATGACTGACTTGTTCCCTGACTTTGGAAGACCTGTAATGAAATCCATAGAAACCTCCGTCCAAATTGATGCCGGAATGGGCAATGGTTGTAATGTGCCTGGTGTGTTGACGGTTTCCCCTTTGTGGCGTTGACAGACATCGCATTCTGCTACGAAAGTAAGGATGTCCTTTTTCATGCCTATCCAAAAAAATGATCTTCTGGTGCGAGCATACGTCTTCTGAAAGCCCGAATGTCCTGCAATGGGAGATGAGTGAAATTCTGCCAAAATGCGACCTTTGAGGGTGGATGTTGGTGATATTACGACTCTGTCCTTATAGCGAAGAATATCATCCTGCCACGAGTAGCCCTTGGTGGAATTTGGATCTACCTGCAATTGAGAAATGAGTTGGGAGAGCCCGGGGTGTGAAAACCATTCCCTGCGAGCCTCTTCAATCCATTCTGGAATGGGGAGGGAAATTGCTAGCAGAGTACTTTCCTCCTCAAATTGGTGAGATAATGCATCTGCTACACTATTGTCTTTCCCTTTCTTGTAAATGATCTCATAATCATATCCCAGCATTTTGGCGAGCCATTTATTTTGTTTTGGGGAGGATAGGCGTTGCTCCAAAAAATATTTAAGACTGTGATGATCTGTGCGGATTTAGAAATGTCGCCCCAATAAGTAAGGTCGCCAGGTCTCGACGGCATGTAAGATGGCCATCATTTCCTTCTCGTAGGTAGATTGGCTCAGATTCCTCCCACTAAGTTGTTGGCTTGTGAAGGCCAACAGTCGCCCTTCCTGCATTAAGACCACCCCAATACCTGTACCCGAAGCATCACATTCAATGACAAAAGATTTGGTGAAGTTAGGTAGTGCTAAAACTGGAGTGGAACACGTGGCATTTTTTAGAGCTGTAAAGGCCTGTTGTGCTTCCTCATTCCAGAAGAATGAATTTTTCTTTAGGAAGGGTGGTGAGGGGCTTCGCTATGCGACCATAGTTGCAGACAAATTTACGATAATAGCCTGTGAGACCCAAAAATCCTCTCAAGCTCTTCAAGGTCTTAGGTTGAGGCCATTCCTGCATTGCCTGGATCTTTTTGGGGTCCACCTTGACACCTTCACGCCCCACAATGTGGCCCAAATACTCTACTTCTGCCATGCCAAACGAACACTTGGACATCTTGACAAATAATTTATGCTTGCAGAGCAGTTGCAAGAGTAGATCTACATGCTGAAGATGTGCGGCCCAAATGCAACTATAGATGAGGATGTCATCGAAGAAGACAAGGACAAATTTCCTGAGATATGGTTTGAGAATGTGGTTCATAAGGCTCTGAAAAGTAGAGGGGGCATTACAAAGACCAAATGGCATGACCAGGAATTCATAATGGCCTTCATGAGTTCTGAAAGCAGTCTTGGGAATGTCGACTTCCTTCACGCGAATTTGGTGGTAGCCTGAGCGAAGATCCAGCTTAGTGAAGAATTGAGCCCCATTGAGTTCATCCAGCAAATCATCAACCACCGGGATGGGAAATTTATCTTTGACTGTCAACTTATTGAGGGCCCTGAAGTCGGGACACATCCGCCACTCCCCATCTTTCTTGAGCACCATGACCACTGGGGATGAATAAGGACTAATGCTGGGACGAATGACACCTGCTTCCAAAAGTTCCTTGATGATTTTTTCTATTTCATTCTTTTGGGTGAACGGATATCTGTATGGGCGCACATTTGGGGGTTGGGCCCCTGGAACCAAGGTGATGCTATGATCATGTTCCCCTCGCGAGGGTGGAAGCTCATGAGGCTTGTCAAAGACCGGCAGATGGTTATTTAAAATCTGTTGCATCTCAGGATGAATTGGCAGAGGCTTGGTTTCGACTGCCTGGATAGCATTAAATTGAGCTACAACTCCATGATTTCCCTTTTTTAACAATTTTTCCATCCTATGCGAACTAATGATAGAGGGGGCTCCCGCCTGGAGTCCACGGAGGGTATGTGTGTAGTTGTTCTGCTTAAAACTCATATATAACTCCTGGAAATCCATTGTGATTGGCCCAAGAGTGCGGAGCCATTCAGCGTCGAGGACAATGTCGCAACCCCCCATGTGTATGGCAAACATGTGGGTTTTCAACTGATAATCCCCCATTTGAAGTTTGACATTTTCACAGCGGTCTTCACATTTCATTGTGCCTCCATCCGCAATTTGAACTTGGAAGTTAGAAACTGCTCGTACAAAACAATGCACTGCTTCTGCGACTTTTTGATGGATGAAATTATGTGTACTTCCACTATCAATCAAGACTACTACTGGGCGATGTTTAATAAAACCTCTGATTTTGAGAGTTTGAGGGGAAGAAATTCCTGCCAAAGCATGCAACGAAATAACTGGTTCGTCAGAGACATTGTCCTTTTGGTTGTCTTCTTCTAGCGGCTCATGTTCCTCCAGTGGTCGATCTTCCTCTGTTGAGCTGTAGTCAGTGGCATCAATTTGAACAAAATTGGGCTCCTTGCATTTATGACCTGGGGAGTATTTTTCATCACAGTAGTAACATAGGCCTTGCTTTCTTCTTTCGGCCATTTCCGCAGGTGACACCTTTTGGACCTTAAGTGTTTGAGTCGTGTTGTGAGCCTGTGGGGGGCGACCTTTAGCGGAGAAATTTGGGCGACTGTATTGGGCTACTAATGCACATTCCACGTTACGAGCTACCCTACAAGCCTCCGTCCATGTGGGAGAGTGGTGCAGTAGGACTTGGGCTTTGATAGCTTCTTTTAGACCGCTGATAAAACATTCCGTGTAGAACACATCTGAGAGACCCCAAGTGCGGAAGGCTAAGGCTTCAAAAGCTGTAATATATTCATCCACTGTACCAGTCTGTCAGAGTTTAGTAAGACGACCCAAAAAAGATGATTCCTGGTCAAAGCGGTCTTGAAGAGCTTTGGTGAATTTGGTCCAAGTCCTAAAAGGTCCAGTGCAACGTTGATGCCATTCCCACCATTGCCACCTTTCATTGTCCAAGTACATGCTCCCCAACATAAGCTGAGTCTCATCATCGAAGATGTGATTCAGTTTTAAATACTGCTCCATTTGTGCTATCCATGCCGACGAATGAGAACCGTCAAATTTATGCATATCCAACTTGGGAGGTCACTGACTGGGTTGTTGGTGGGTGTGCCAGACGTGAGGAGAGTGACTAGACTCACCCTCATTGTGTTCATTGCCATTATACGCCTCCTCGTGGGCTTGCTCCTTGCCCTTCGAGACTATTTTCTCGACCATGCTACATAGTCCGCTAAGCTGAATGTGGAGGGATTGCATTGATTCTTCAAGTTTGTCCATCCTTTCAATGGCCATCGCTTGAGATCTAGTTTCTACCATACACCAACCTGATTTTTTTTTGGGACCGCCTAAAAAAAATTTCACTAAGAAGTGAATGGTACCACCGTGCTCAGCTCGTTGTCCTGATTCTGATGGGCTAGATCACCAATAAGCGCCCCGAAAGATCTCAGACTCTTTTTTTCTTTTCTGAAAACTCCTGTGAAAATTATACCCCGGTATAGGAACCCTTCACAACGACTCTGATCTGGTGAATCTGAGAGATCTGAATGGCGGATCTAATAGCTATGGGTGGCGGAACAGACTGCTTCTGTGGATCTGATGGATCTAATAGATCAGAATGGCTGATCTGCGAACTCGAGACTGCGGGGCTGATGTCTGCTGCTGTTGCACCCCTTTGCACAAGCGGATCTGGAAGAGATGATGTGTGATCCCCCGATAGAAAAGGGAACTATGGTCTTGAGGAGTGTTAGGTGCTATAGATCGCAATTTACATAAGGGTCTGGCAGTAGTACTCGGCCCAATGTTTCAGGGCTCTAACTAAGGAGGATCGACCGTACCCTTAGCCGTACAACCCGACTACCCTATCGTACGGGCAAGTAATCTCTCTGAGTGTTGTTCTCAGTGTACTGTAGCCGCAAGACGACCGACGGTTTATCTATGGCGAGGTTTCAAGGGAGCCTAGGGGGCTTCCGATATACCCAGAGGGTACGTGGAAGACAGTCCGTGCGCGGTTCTGTCTAATGCGCTACTACTCGAAGGGGTACCCATAGGGGTTACAAGGGAGTCCAACAGACGTGACCACCTCTTGTATTTCCTCAGTGCATGCCTCCCCAAATCCGCAGGTTTATGCGCTCAACGATAGATCCCGTGGTTTAAAGACGCCGGAACACGTCTCTAGCCAAAAACAATTTGCTAAGAAATGGAGATCCCACCGGCCCTGGAAAGTGCTCTCATACCACTTGTTATGCTCTTAACCTGCAAAATGATACCCAAATACAGAATATGCGAAGAAAAGATACCCAGAACGCAGAATAGCAATGATTTTATTATTCAGAGAGTAATGTTCACTTGCCTCTTCGAGGGGGCAACCTCCAATAGAGCAGAGCTCGATTACAAAATAAGACACGTTGCTCCTCGCAGGGAGTCTCTATCCTTTATATATGACTCATACATGCAATACCACGGGCCAATACCGTGGGTTTTATTAATACCATCTATCTAATACTACGGCCCATTTGCAACTAACTGTGGTTCCGTCATTAATTGCGGATTAACAACTTACAATTATTAATATGGGCTTTATTGACTCTTGACTATGACGTGATCCCATTACATAAATAAGGGGGTTATGGTGGGACCCTAACAGGTTGCTCCTGAATCAAGCAACCAATCATTTTTCCAAGAAGCAAGTGAAGCATTAAATAAATCTTCATTTACTCCAATATTACATTGTGCCACAACATAGTGAGCGGATTCAGGTGCTTTACCTTTGTCTGTATCATCAGTTTTACCTTTCTATTGGTTTATTTGCTGCTCAATTTTGTCCCATGGTAACTTGCATGTAGAGGCATCATGTGATCCATTTCTTTTGCAGCGTATGTAGTGCAAATCTGCCTTTTCTCCGTGAGAGTGTCTACCCCCCCTACCTCTGAAATATTTTCCTCTTCCTCTTCGACCACCTCTTCCTCTTGAAGAATCTTGAGCAGGATGCTTTTCTTTATGAGCAAGGCACATAGCCTCTTCAGAAGATTCAGGGGCTATCTTCTTTCCAAAAGCTTTCTCTCTTTCAGCAAACTTTTTCACAAGAGAGTAAAAGGTGATATCTTTGAGATTTTCATTTGCTTGCAATGACTCAAGATAATTGGAGTAAGTAGGATAAAGTGCCTTGAGAAAAGCGATAAGAGGAATATTCAATTCAACCTTAGTGGATTTGATATCATGCATTATAGACTTTACTTCAGATGCAAGAGCAAGAGGATCATTATTTTGCAATTCAAGAGTGAAGAGTTTAATCATGAGTTGAACAACTTCAAGTGCAGAATGTGAGTCATAGAGTTCTTTCAGCTTTTGTAAGGCTTCAAAAGCAGTAGAAAATGGTGAAATATGGCAACTCACCTCTTCATTTACAGATGATGTGATTAATGCATAGGCTTTGTTGTTCTTGCTTTCCCAAATGACGAGCTCTTTGTCTGAGGTAGGTTGTTCTGGCTCTTTGTCTCCGTCTACAACACACACTCCTTTCCACAACTCATTGAAAATGAGGGTGTGTTTTATCATCCGAGATCACTTGGGATAGTTCTCCTTGCCAGTGAGAACTATTCCCACAATGGATATGATTGAATGCATTGTAAAATCTTGTACTGTAAAAAAACTGTGTACTATAAAAAATATGCTTCTGTTGCCAATATAAAATATTTTCACTTCTGGTGTTAAAGAAAAACTGCACTATAATGGCATTATTCTGAAAAAATGCAATTCTGTTAGCAATATGACAGAGGTGTTGCTACAAAATTATTAGTTGCAAAGCAAGAAGTGATCCATTTCACTCAGAGTGGTGTTGAAGTAGAACATGCACTTAAATACGCACCACACCAGCGTCCTGAATCTTATGCTGAAATCCAAATAATTTTAAAGTGCCCATGCGTTCAAGATATCAATCCATGTATTTTACAAAAATAACATACCTTTAGTTCAGTTTTTTTTCAATCTAAATGGATGAAAAAAATCATCCCGAGATTCAACGGGCATTGCAGTCAGCTGAATATAGCTGCTACATTTTTTGAGACAGCTGAAAAAGTTGTCATCGAATCTAGATGGTCCATCGAAGATCCAGAATTTACTTTATTTTATTGACATCAATCATCCAATTTTTTTTAGCCCCAACAGGTTCTAAACTTCTAATACACAGCAGTTTCTGAGATTTTCAAAGCAAAAATACGAATGCGCTAAGAATTCAGCCTGGGTTATTTGATACCACACTCCCATACATCCACCGAGCATTCCAATAAATAAAAACAAACCTCTCAGAAAAACTGAGTCTCATGGGAAGAAGCTTAAGGGATTTGAAAAACAAGGACTATATGGGCAAAAAAACTCTCAAATGCGTGGAGGCACCAGTTCTCTCTAGCGTGGTCCGGAGGCGAGGCTCTACCAGTTCTCTCTAGTGTGGTACGAAGGCTCCATGGCTCGTATCAAGCAGACAGCTCGTATCAAGCAGGCAGCTCGCCACCAAGGCTGCTCGCAAGTCTGCAGCCACACCATTCACGCAGTAAACTTTCGCAGCAACACGACCTCAAGGCATGCAGCGATTTAGAAGGTTTTCAGGCCTGAGGCTGTCAGGTTAGAGGATTTAGAATTAATTATGGTAGACAGAGCACACAGGAGGTAGTGGAAAGAGAGCGCAGTAGGCAGAAGGGAGTTACAACTATTTTGGGAGTTGGCTCTGATACCATGTCAGGCCAGGCAGTAACTCCTCAAAGCAAAATTGATTCGTATATCATATTCCTTCAGGTGGTATTTATTATATACATGAGGGAGAGACTGTTCACTTCATCTCCCGATGACTGTTCATATTACTTATTATTTATTTACATTATATTCACCCCATCCTGATGATTAGGTGTCAACATATCTGGTCATGTGTTCACAAGATACATCAGAGAACCCACTAGCTACCAGTAAATGGTAGCATCAACCTCTTCACCTAAAGTGTCATTTGCCTTCCTCCACTTGGTCGCTAGAGGTGTCTCCATAGGCTTACAACTCTCCATGTGAAATCTCTACGATATCTCGGTGGCATACATTTCTTGAGACACAAACGATTCCCCATCACTTTGCCATACTTTGAGCTGGAGGAAGTAGTGCATGAGACCCATGTCTTTCATCTCAAATTACCCTGCAAGGTCCTCGTTGCAAGAGCTGATCAGTTGCTCATCACCTGACAATTTTAAATCATCAACATATAAAACAATGATAAGAAATTTACCTTCTACCAAAATATGATAGAGGTTCACATTTGCTTCACTTTTGGTGAAGCCCAATCCAATGAGATAAACGTCGATCCTGGTGTACCAAGCTTGGGGTCCCTGTTTGAGACCATATAATGCTCGCTTGAGTCTTCACACATGAGACTCCCGATCAAATGTCTCAAAACCTTTTGGTTGCTCTATGTAACCTTCCTCCTCAATAACATCATTGACAAATATTGTTTTTACATACATCTAGTGGATCTTCCACCCCATCATTGCAGTCAGTGCAAGAATTGATCTAATAGATGAATACCTTGCTACAGGAGCAAAGGTTTCCTCATAGTCAATTCCCCCAACTTCAGAGAATCCTTTGGCCACAAACCTGGCCTTATACTTTTCTAAGCTTTCATCTACTGCATGCTTAACTTTGAATATCCATCTCGAACCCACAATTGATTTATCTGTCGGTCTTGGGACCACTTCCCAAACACTATTCTTCATGATAGATTCATATTCTTTCACCATTGCATCAACCCAAATTGGTTGCTCAATTGTGTCCTCGATAGAGGATGGCTCATCCCTTACAAGCTCAGTCATTAGAGCCATGTAGCTAATGTACCTCTTAGTTGACCTCCTTTAACTGTGCAAATTTGAAAAAGCTCCCACATTCTCCCTTGCATCCTGCACCAATCTATTAGCTTCCCTGGTTCTTTTTCTACCTTCTCTAGATGGTTCTGCTTGAGCGAATGTCTCCAATTTGCCTCCTCTGTGATCCTCCATTTATGGCTGCTCCACAACTTCTTGAGGTTCCTCCTTCGGAGTTAAAATCTTTCCTTCTGGTGGGATATGGAGCTCCCTCTCAAGAGAGCACCGCATCTCTTTCTCCTCATCAAAATTTGCATCCCTTCACACAAATGTCATTCTGAGAGAAGGTAAGTACATTCGGTAATTATGTGGAGATTCGGTGTAACCCACAAAAACTCCCAACTGTTTTGTAGGCTCAAGTTTCTTCCTCGAATCTTTGGAGACATGGCAGTAAACAGAGGCTCCAAAAATTATAAAATGAGACACATCCGACTTTCTCCCCAATAAATCCTCGATGTAATCAAACCAACAATTCGATGAGGACTCTGGTTCTGCAAGTAGAATGTTGTGCTACATGCCTCTACCCACAAATGCAATGGCAGACCTTGGTTATGTAGCATAGCTCTCACAACTCCCACAATGCTATGGTTCTTCCACTCAGCTACCCCATTTTGTTGTGGGTTATGGGGTGTTGTCAGCTCTCTTTGAATTTCTTCTTTGGCACAAAATTCCTTGAATTCATTTGAAACATACTCACCTCCATTGTCGCTCCTGAGAGCCTTCACCTTCTTATCGGTCCCTTTCTAAACTAGTGCCTTGAATTCTACAAACATTGAGAATGTCTCATTCTTCTTCTGCATGAAGAAGATCCAACACTTTCTTGAGAAATCATCAATAAAAATAACAAAGTACTTACATATGGTAGTGGAGGTTGTCGAGAAAGGTCCACAAATATCAGAGTGGACTCTTTCCAAGACTACATGTGCTTTGTTGTCTCATTCATGGAATGTGGATTTTACACACTTACCCTAGGTACAACCTTTACAGATATCATGTTGCTTAAGTGCTCCTTTAGGGAGGCCAGTGGTTATTTTTTGCATAATCTTCAAGGCGTTGTGATGAAAATGGCCCAATCTCTTATGCCATAGTTCACCAGCATCACGACTCTACACTTTCCTTGCCTTACTGCTTAATGCAACATAATCTTCCACATCCAACTTGTACAGGGTCTTCAAATGAACCCTAATTTTCCTCACCTTTCTAGTAGTTATGTGCCTTAGAAAGGCTTTACCTTTACTGAAGATCACATCATAGCCACGGTCTTCCATAACTGCTACAGAGATGGGGTTCTTCTTTAGGCCTGGAACAAACATGACATCGTTGAGGTGAGGAGGGGATCTCGACTCCCTCTTAAAGGTCACTGTACCAATCCCGGTAGCATTGTACCTTCTGTCATCCCCAAGCTCAATATACATTTGGTGCTCTTTCTCCTCTAGGTCACTGAAAAACTCTCTACACCTTGTTATGTGGAACAAGGTACCTGAGTCTAAGTACCACACACTCCCCATCACAGTGTTGGTCATGCATGTGATAAGGGTGAAGTCTAGCTCAAATTGTGAAGCCAATGCTTCATCTACTTCTCCTCCTGAGTTCTTCTTGCTAGACTTTTGTGTGGACACTTAGTAGCATAATGCCTAAACTCATGACAACTGAAGCATTTTATTTTGGACAAGTCTTTCTTCTTGCCCCCTTGGCTGGATTCAGGTTTGGTTTGAGATTTCTTCCCCTGTCTCTTCTTACCTTTTTCAACCAATGCAAAATTTTCTTCATTCTCTCCCTTGGATGAGGTTTCATCTCTAATATTATGTTTGATCTCTTCTTGTACCAAATCAGACCATATGTGTTCCCAATTAGGTAATTTTTCCCTCCCATTCACTGAGTCCTGGTAGCTATGCCAACTTTTGGCAAGGTCTAGAAGAGCTAGGTTCACCAGAGTCATCTTCTGCAACATTCACACCAATCCCTCCAATATTATCCCAAACTTGTGTAAATCTGGTGAGATACTACGGAATAGTGTCATTCTTCTACATCTTAATGTTTCAAAGTTTTTCTTTAAGGGCTAGTTTTCTATGGTCACTGTTATTCTCGGATCGCTGAGTGAGTGCCTTCTGTTAGTTTCAGTCTTTGAAGCCTTCCTCCAGTGATCAAAAATTCTCTTACACAAGTGATTTTAAGGTGTCAAGGTCAAATTTTGTCATTTCAGTGAGTCTTCAAGCAAAATTTGGTCACTGGGCATTAGGTCTAGGGTTTGCTTACACTCCTTTCAAAGTTGTCCAAATGTCGGTCTATGTCATTATTCAGCTGAGTCTACCATCATTCAGAGGGTTGTCATCATCATGTCAAGTCTCATTGGGTCATTTCACACCTTGTTCATGTTTCAGTTGTGCCTAGGCAAGGTTCATTTCCCTCTCCTAGGGTTTTGAAAGCTAATTTCTCTTGGATGGTCAAATCATGGGAAAAAATTGTATCCCGATGTTCATACACCTTCCCCTATCCATAATGTACCTTATCAAACTGTTCCCATCACTAAGATCCACCAAATTCCTCATTTTCGCACAAACCCTAGTTTCTTGCTACAACCTGGCAATTTTCTATGGTTGGGCCTGTGTTTTGCCTTTTTGGACCCCTTCCCCTCACTAAATTTCTGAGATTCCACTTTCCCCTACTTCCTAACATCCCTTCATACTTCCCAAAATTTCCTCAAGAATTTAAAAGCTCCCTATCCCCTTCATTTCGCTTCATTTTGGCAAATCCTAGTCCCACACATTGGGATATGTTTCACTCAAATGATGTTTTTGAGCAATCAAAGATGAATTCGGGAACACTGAGAGAGGTTTTTGTCCAAAACAGACCAAGGAAGAAAAACCTCCTTCACTTTTTACACATGTCATGGTTTTGAAGAAATGTCAAAAATACAATTGTCTCGGGAGAATTGATGCACCTCTGGAGCGACCTCAGGAAAGTCAAGTTTTCTCCTAGCTGGTTTAGCCAAATGACTTGATTGATAATCCAAATGATAACTAGAGACACGTAGCTTTCCAATGAGCTATTATGAGCTCAATTTGGAGTTGAGGAAGGCATTCAAAATTTGACTATAACAGCACTCTGCCTTTAGGCAGCCTCATTTGGCACAGTTCGACCAGCATTGGGAGATTTGATTTTTTACAGGGTAAATGAACTCCAAATTGCAAAATTCCAGTTTAGTTGGAAAGTAGATAGGACAGGATTTCCAATGAGCTATCAAGAGATTAATTTGATATTGAGGAAGGCATTCAAAAGTTGACTGCAACATCACTCTGCCTTGAGGCAGCCTCAGTTGGCACAGTTTGACCAGTCTTGGGAGATTTGATTTTTGACAAAGAAAATGAACTCCAAATCGAAAAATTCTGGTGGGGTTGGAAAGTAGACTCAAATAAATTTCCAAAAAGCTATCCTGCGCTCAATTTGGACATCAGGAAGGCCTCCAAAAGTCACCTGGAAAAGAGCGCGACGCACAGGAGGAGGAGCACGGCGGTTTTATAAATATTTTCACTCCATATGGTCAGTTATACAAGTGGCAAAGGAAGGCAAAGGGTCACCCAAGCCATGTGTCATGTTTTTGGTGCTGCACCTGTAGCTGATTCTTGGCTCTCCACCTTCATTTTGTGACCCTTGGGCGTTCTATCTCTTCATGGCACATTCTATATATTGTATGCAAACCATTTGCAAAGAAATTGGGTTGGTTGGCTTGTAACTTCTGGGAGACTGTGGGAAAGAAACTTTGTTTCTTCACTATGTATTTTTGATAGAGAATTAATGAAAGGCAGCAGCTCTGTTTCATGAGATTCTTGTGGTTGTGAGTGTAGCAAGTGTATTTCTTATGTGTTCATATGTATTTAGTTATGTTTCATAATTCATTTCATGCTCATTTCCAGTGAAATTTTTCGAATGAGATTAGGTAGAATTCAATTTTATTGCTCTACCTGTGGGAAAATTTCATGTTAGTGTTCATTCTTCTGTTGAAAAGGATTCATGTGGTCCATGCCCTTTTCACCCTCTTAATCAATCTCTCCATTCCACCATATCTTAAAACTAAATTGCTATGCTTTCCGCCTACCTTGCCTCACGAAATAATCTGTTCCTTTATGTTAAGTTCTCTGTTCATTGAGGTCCAGTGGTCCCATAACATCCCAGAAACACAATCATTCATAAAAATCACTTCTTGTTTCCATATTCACTTACTAGCCTAAGATAAATTGTTCGTTTGAAAGTCATCTCATTCCTTTTCGTTCATCTATTCACTGAGTGTGACTCGGAGAGAGCCCTCTCCTGTTCTGGTAGGGCTAGCTACCGGACTGAGCGTGGTTTGTGGTTACCCTAATTGTTGCCTTCCTTCAGCCTAAGGCAGATTTAGGTGCTAACACCTTCCACATTGCGAAAGAAGTTTCTTTCTGTAAGAGACTTGGTCAAAATTCCATGTAATAAAGTTAATAAAGGAAAAATAATAACCAAGGTCATGGGACACGTATTCCAAGTTGAGTGTTGGGCAAAACATCCTAGTGTGGGTGTTCATTTTGTTTATTATGGCTAAGGAAATTGGCAAAGGCAATGACAAAGGATTTGGAAAGGCATGAGGCATTAATTGGCATTTTATTTATGAAAATAATGGAAACTAGGAGAAAATGAAGGTGAAAGGTGAGAGGTTCCATGTAAGGAGGAAAATGAAGGAAACTAATGGAAAATTGAAGAAAAAAGATTCTTCATTAATAAAAAGGCTTTTGAGGATCAGTTGGTACCTTTTGTCAGTTTAGTTTTGGAGCTCTCTCTCTATTCTCTCTCTCACACTCTTGGACACTTAGAGCATTCTTGGAGCACTCTAGCATTGGATCAAGGAAAGCAAAGGAAGGACCAAGAAGGAAAAGGAAATCAAAGATCAAGAAAGGAATAGTAGCATCTAGCAGCTACAACGAGATTATTTGCAGGTATCGATTTGCATGTGTGATTTCCTTGCTAGATTTGGCATGCATGGTACATGCATGTGTGTATTTGGTTCTCTTATTGTCATTGGCATGGGTTTTTCCAAGTGTGACAATGTTCTTTAGCCTTGCCTTGCCATTTCCAGATATCCATGGTATCATGGGTTCTCTTTTATTTGGTTGAGTTGGATTATCAGATGTTTTTGAAACTAAGTGAGGTGGTCTCTGAAAGAAAGAACACAAGGCCTAGGAATCCCTAGACCAGACTGGGATTGTGGTAAAGCCATATTTTGTGTGCCTTGATGGGCCTAGGAATCCTCGACCGGTGAATGGCGGGATATACAGTAAATCCTAGAGGTGTGTGCCCTTGATTAGGCCTAGGAATCCTTGACCAGTGAATGGCGGGATATACGGTAAAGTCTAGAGGGTGGAATCTTGATTAGGCCTAGGAATCCTCGACCGTTGTATGGCAAGATATACGGTAAAGCCTAGAGACTAGGAGACAGAAAAATTCCTCACAGTGTAGGTGGAGAAATCTAATGGCATCCATGTTTGTTTAGGGCCTAGTGATCTGGTGGGGATTACGGTAAAGCCTGAGGAAACCTGGTTTGGTTTGGTTTTGAATCCCACATTCATGCTTGGAATATGGCAAAAAGGTGATTGGTTGAAAGAAATATTTGGTTCAGGAAATCTATGGTCGGGTGGTTCATGGAAGTCCAATACCTAGTTGGCTTTTGAATTCATTAATAAGAGTTCTTTCCCCTTGGTATTTCATGTGTAAATGTATTGGCTTATATGTGAATTTTATGGTTGTTACATCCTTGTTATTTATGTTGGTTATGAGTATGTTTTATGACAGACTTGGTGTATGGTTGTCATCATGTTTTGATTTGTAAATGAATGTACAATGAATATATTACCTAATAGATGATGATGCAACTATTGTGATATGGCAACAATTCTTCTTTACGAATCTCAGATAAGTATGAGACCCTTATGCTCAAATATGTTGTTATGACATGTAGATTGTATATTTGTGACATGTTTGATGAAATGTCTATCATGGCTAGTAAGGGTCCAGTCAAGTCATTGATCAAGTGTTTGCATTACTAGCTTTATTCCAATGTTATTTGTCATTTATGAAAGTTCCATGAAGTTTTGGGCAGCGGTCTGAGCCCTGGCCCTGAAAAAGTGGCACAGAATCTAGGGTAGCTGGCTCAGATTTAGCTAAAAAATTCCATAGTCGTTGGCATGCCCTTGATGTGGGAGCAACTGGAAGGTCTCATTCACATGCATGGCTAGTCATGGGAGCAACTGGGGGTCCAAATCAATGAAATGTCAAGTTGCCTCATGGGTTGGTCACCTGGAAGGGTTGGTTGGCTCCTGAAGGTTTTGTAGCATGTGTGAAAGGTCAGATTGACTTGGTTTTGTCAGTTCCACTTTCTTAATTGTACACGGGGAGTTGAAGCATATCATAGTAGCCTCTCATCACATGTTTACCCCAGCAGATCAGTAAACTTGGGTAAATGTGGGAGGAGGGTGTTACACTTTCCCATGGAGATTTGAGAGAATGTGGTCTCGTACTCCCTCCAAGATTATTCTCCTCGCCTTGGCTACATATTTCTTCCATTGGGCTAGGTTTTGGGCATCATCTGGTCCTAGTTTTGCAATGTTTGTCTTGACATATTCTAGAAATTTTTGTATTCAGACTTTCGTGATCCATAATGAATTAAGCAAAGTCTTTCGGTAGAAATCACATAAGAGAAATTTCTCTTATATTCTAGAAATATGTTGTCATCAAGCATCGCCTCCATGTTATCCTTCCATGCAATGAATTCGAGCTGCCTTCCAAGGCATACTCTAATCTCAGCCCGTTGAAGGTTATTCTCCCAACTCCGAAGAGATCCTACTACATTGAAGCTGCAAATTCAAACCTCCTGAGAAACAACTTTGAAATTTGTGTTCTAATGTGAATCTTGCTCTGATACCATGTAGAAATATGGTGATATAATTGCACCTGCTCAATAAATTTAATCTAAAAACAAGAGTCACAATTCTATTCTATTGCTCTGTGGAAATTAATTCACAATTTTGAAAAACATTCGCAAACATGCAATAAGAAAACCACACACGCACAATATTTTTCTAGGGGAACCCAACTGGGAAAAACCGCTCAAGCCTCTTTGCATTAATCAGATGAATAGAGAATGTATTACAATTTCTTCTCTGAGCACAATCTGCAAGTGAATAACCTATCTCTCTGCTCAATGAGAAGCTCTGACCCAGACTTGGCCAATTTTTGCCTCAGCTTGAGCCCCTATTTCCTTGTGCAAATCATAAGGAATTAGCCCCTATTTTTTAGTATTATTTCCCCCAATTTATAATGTAATTCCCAAGGATTGATCATCTAACTGCATGCAACACCTATACACTCAAACTGGTTTACAAATACTTGTTACACTGCCTTGGAATCTCCACCACAACTAGGGAACTCGAATTTCTTGCATGCACTAGCTATTTTGAGTTGATTAATCAGTTAAGTGGATGATCATTGAGCTAGACTATTGTCCCACTGCACAATTGACCTTCCACTAGTCCTATCAACAATTGGAACTAGTTTAACTTAATACAACTGGAAATAATTGAATTGGATTACTAAAATTTAGCAATCACACATGCTTAACTGAACTCCAAGCCCTCTAACTCGAGATCACTGAGCTTAGTGACAAGAGCCTTGTCACCTCAGTTAACTACCTCCAAGC
Organism: Pinus tabuliformis; assembly: GCA_031772625.1. Classification (NCBI taxonomy): domain Eukaryota; kingdom Viridiplantae; phylum Streptophyta; class Pinopsida; order Pinales; family Pinaceae; genus Pinus; species Pinus tabuliformis. The sequence continues at coordinate 60,782,778 of CM062810.1, read as the reverse complement.
CCTCTAACTCGAATTTATTGAGCCAACTGAGTGACAAGACCCTTGTCACCTCAGTTAACTATCTCTAAGTTATCTGTTGATGTGGAAATTCGAATTTTCTCAATTTGACCAAGGCAAAGTCAAATTGAGACTTTCTTGCTACACTTCTCAACAGTATAGGCACATGGTCAAGAAATGTGAGTTGTCGCTCACCAAAAAAGCCTAGAACTCCAACAAAGAACAACAGGTCCCTGAGGAATTAGACAAAGGCCAGGTTCCTGATCTAGTTACCATAGTGCCTAATCTGGAAATGGTGGATCAGAACATTGGCTTGGTGTTTCATCGAGCATGCAATTGGAGACGGGGTCTCCCTCATAGACAACCACTCCATTGTCTGAATTTTGTAGGTACATCTAAGGCATAATTTCCCATTATTTTTCCCCAATTCTATCTGCATGTCTTAATTCAATTTCAACTGCTTTCATTCATGGAGGCCCTTTGGAGGCTACAACTTCTCCCCCTTCTTCTTCTCTCCCTTGTGTCACCTCTTTCCCACCTCCACTCTGTTGTTTCCCCTCACATCGCTAGGTTTGCATCCCTCAAGAACCTAAGCCTCTATGCCTCTCTTGATGTTGCCCCCATTTCCTCTCCCCTCCACTCTCCCATTCCTCCCGCCCATGCGAAGGATCTGTGCCTCTACTCATCGACATTGAGAGATTTCTCCTCTCTTATGTCCCGAGCGATTTGTTCGTCGGTGATATATTAATCTTTTGTAACAATTCTCCAAGGGATGTAAGTGAGCTAGCGACCATTCTACTCTTATATGGTAAGCCTACAAGTATGACCATCAATAACAAGAAATCCTCTATATCATAGCACAATATGGCCGAAGGGGAGCTTCATCATCTAACTCAGGCTCTTCCCTTTGAATCTAAATTGTTGGAGGGTTTGAAGTACCTAGGATTTTATCTCAAGCCCAAGTGTTACAGCAAGGAGGATTGGCTTTGGATCATACCCAAGATTGAAAGGTGTCTGAAAAAGTTGGTATTTTCATTGGCTCTCTCGTGTAGAGTAGCGAGTGCTTAGTAAATCGGTCCTTGTAGCTATACCTGTCTATTGGATGTCAATGGCTTGGATCCCCAAATTTGAGCTGGAAAGAATTCACAGATTTTGTTTTAATTTCCTCTGGGTTAGGAACCAGGATCATGGAGCTCTACCTTGGGTCAAATGGGACAAAGTTTCTATGCCTATTTTCTTAGGGGGGTGGGGTTTAAAGAACATGTTTCAACATTTCCAAGGCTTGGCAGCCAAGTGTGGTTGGAGGCTCATCTCCTCACTAAACTTATGGACTTCCATTGTCACCCACAAATACATTACATCCCTTTTTGGAAGATTGGATCTTCCATGAGGATAAGTCGTGAGCTAAATAATCCATGATATGGTGGGCGATTCTAAATTCATTTGAAGTCATTAGTAGTGGGTCGTCTTGAAAGGTTGGCAGAGGTGACAAGGTTTGCATTAGCCTTGACCCTTAACCAGGGAGTGGACAACACCATTCCATCACCCCTCCCATTAGTCAAACATCTATGAGATCGCGACATCTCCAAGCTTGCCCATATCACAAACCTAAACAAAACCTTTATCTGGAGCCAAGGTTGGCTTTATGTTGGGGATCTCAATTTGAATGAGGGATATCAAGGGGCATGGATTGATTACATTAATGCTCTTACATTGGACCATATTCGACTCGCTGATAGGGACGACGAGTTGGTTTGGAGTCTATCCCCCTTTGGCGTTTACACCCTAAAGGTGGGATACATCTTGATTATGGCCCTCATAGATGGTGCAGTCACCAAATGGTGGTGGAAGGCAATTTGGATGGTCCATTTTCATGCAAAATCTAAGGTTTTCATGTGATGTCTAATGGAAAACAAAACACCAACTTGGGATGTTCTTCAGAAAATATATCTAGTATTACTCCCTATGTAAGAAAGATGAACCAACCAAGCATGTTTTCATGACTTGCCCTTTTTTCAGAAGGTTTGGCTGACATGCAAGCAAGCAGCATGTCACATAGGGGAATGGGTCGGAGAGATTTTGAGGGGACCTGGAAACTTTGGCTCTCTAATCAAGCATGTTGAGCATTCAAAGCTTTGCCCCTAATCCTATGTTGAGAAGTATGGATGGCTCGTAACAAAGCCTTATTTCAAGAAAAGCCTTCAATCCTTGAATGCTCAAAAACTGAAGTTATGGCCATTTTAGCTCACTTCCCTTGGGGAAAAGGAATTTCCCCTGCCATCACTGTTATTGCAAAAGATCCATATCATTCTATCCCTTGGGCTTTTTTCGATGGCACATCAACCAATTTTGAACTGAACAACAGTTGGAGCTAAAGCTTTATCCTCTTCCTCTCAATTCTCACTATTTCAGAGTAAAAATGGGGTTGGGCCCAGGTTCAAACAACAAGGTTGAACTATTAGCATGCAAGAATTTGTTTCTTTTCACCTTAGCTAAAAGATGTACTCACATCCAAGTTTTCGGGACTTCATGTTGATCATGAATTGGTTAAATGCTATTCAAGAATGCATGAATTTTTCTCTCATTCCCATTTTTGTAGAAACTAAGAGGTTGATCAACTTATTGATCTTTTTCATTTGTTCACACATCTCCAAGGAAAGAAATTAGGATGTCAATCACCTCTGTAAGGAAGATTTGTTAATCGCAAAAGGGCCCTGGGAGATCACATAACAAAAAGACAACATCAATACCATTGTTTTGGCTCATAGGCCCATCCCGAATCTCTTCACTGGAGATGTAATCAGTCCAAAATATTGTGTTTTATATCTATTAATATGTTATGTTTGGAAATCCTTATGGAAGACTACAACACTTTGACAGTGATTTCATATAAGCACTCCTTGTTGATTCACTCTTCTTCATTTGTATGTACTCACTAAATAATCAATTTCATTGTTTTTTCTCTTGTTTAAAAGGGTCATTGATCCCATCTCATCTATATTTCTTTACAATGAATGTGTAGAAAATCTGTGTAGATTAACCCGATAATGCAATATAAATCAAAGCAGAATATTATAACCTACTTCTACTATAAATTCGCGGAAGCTTAAAGATCGAGCTAAACAATATAACCAAAAGAAGAAGAATCAATGGCATAATACACGTGAAAATACTTTGGGGAAAGCCTCAACTAAAAACCCCACACTATTGTATTATCATACATGGTGGAAATACATAGGAATTATACAAAGCCTTAGCTCTCACAGCTAGCCAGCTCTCAGTACAATCCTCACAGATGCTCACAGGCAATCTTGGCTTCTCTCCAGCCTTCCTCTCTGCCCTCCAAGCTCCTATTTCCTTGCACTTTTCCTTGTGGATGATTCTACTGTTACCAAGTGAATAACCTCCTCCAAAACTACACAATCCTCAAGGATAAATCCTTGACTGCATGCATGAGTTTTCTCCATGACAAAACACATGCAACTGATAGTACATTGTCCTTGAACATTAATCTCAACTGGGTCTTTCTCAGAATAGACATGCATGAGTTTCTGATGAGGGAATCTTCAGTTAACTGGAGTAGCATTAGTTGAGTGCATGCATGCATCTGACTGTTAACTCATTATTAGATCCTCAAACAGTTTGGAACTAATTTAACTGGACTTAACTCAATAAACTGAGTTAACTAATTACAACTCAAATATAACTCAATCTTATCTCCTTAATTTAAGGGATAACTCTTGCATGACTTTAGAAAGACTTCTAACTTGAATTTCTCCAACTAATTAATTTAAAATTAATTAATTAATTATTTCCAAGTATTTCATATTTTAGGTTTCTGCAATCTTCATACTTGTGTAGATTATCTTTTGGATTCATCTCGCATTAGGTTTTTGTTATGATTGACGTTTCGAACTAGCGACGGTGGTTCATCTTCAGGATGTGAAAGATTTATGGAAGACTGGTCTTATTATTCAGTTCAATAAATAGATGTTTGAGATGCATTGCCGACAGTAATCTTAGGGATTATTAATTTTTTAATTTTTTAAATTATTGTTAAGACTAAATTCGATTTTAATTCACAATTTAATTCAAGGACAAATTAAATTGGAATATTCTTGTTGCCGTATTTCAACACTCCCTCTCAACAAAAAAGGGATTATCTGCCACCCCGATCCTGTCTCTATGGAACTCAAATTTACACTTTGACAATGCCTTTGTCAAAATGTCAGCATCTTGCTCCTCTGTCGAAATACACTGCAGCAACATCATCCTCTCAACCTGTGAAAAGCCACGGGCAACAACTCTTGCCTTATGCTTCTCCACACTACCATCGGCAGCTTGCTTTACCTTGTAAAGCCAACGGAAACTCACAACTAACTTGTTCTTCGGTCTCGGAACCACGTCCTAAACATTGTTACGAACTATGGATTCATACTCCACCATAGCATCAACCCAAATCTGTTGTTGCACTGCTTCCTCAGAGGAAGATGGCTCGGTCTCAACACATTCCCCAGCAAGGGCCATGTATCCAATGTACCTCTCAGGTGACCTCCTCTGTCTGCGCTGAGAAGATGGTGCTCCCACATTCTCTCTCACATCCTCCAACAATCTGTCAGCTTCTCTTGTGTGCTTTCGTCTATCTTTGGAAGACTCTGCTTGAGTGGATGTCTCCACTTCTGGAACCTCTGCATGCGGTTGCTCTACATCAGTCTGAGGCTCCTCCTCCTTAGGAACCAACAGTTCCTCCACAACCTATAGTTGGAGCTCCCTCTCAAGGGAAACTCGCATGGCGTTCTACTCATCAAACTTGAGATCTCTGTGAACCACTGTCCTCCGACTGATAAGCAAGTACACTCGATAGTTGTGAGGTGTATCAGTGTACCCCACAAATATCCCCAACTTTGTTGTCGGCTCAAGCTTCTTCCGTACATCCTTCGTCACATGGCAATATACCGATGAACCAAAGACCCTGAAGTGACCCACATCTGGTCTCTTACCGAAGAAAGCTTCCTCTGGTGTCTTCATCCCAAGTATCTGATGCAGGCTTCTATTCTGCAAATAGACCGTTGTGTTGCATGCCTCAACCCACAAATGAAGTGGTAGGCCTTGGTCATGTAACATTTCCCATGTTGCCCCTACAATAGTTATGTTCTTCCTCTCGGCCACCCCATTCTGTTGTGGGTTATGAGGTGCCGTCAACTCTCGTTTAATTCCTTCCGCTGCACAGAAGTTCTTAAACTCTTGAGAGACATATTCTCCATTGTTGTCACTTCTCAAGGCCTTGATCTTCTTCCCTGACTCTTTCTCAACCAAAGCTTTGAACTCACAAAACTTTGTGAAGGTTTGGTCCTTCTTCTGCATGAAATAAATCCAACATTTACAAGAATAGTCATCAATGAAAATCACATAATACATTTGCTTCGCAGTGGATGTCATCGAGAATGGTCCACACAAATCAGTATGAACTCACTCTAAGATACTCTGCTCGACTATCTCGATCATGAAAAGAAGACTTGGTGTACTTTCCCAAGGTACAACCTTTGCATGTGTCAACTTGCTCAAGTTTACCTTTGGGAAGTCCTGTAGATATCTGCTGCATTATCTTCAAAGCCCCATGATGCAAATGGCCCAACCGCCTGTGCCACAACTCACTAATGTCTTGGCTTTGCAGCAATTCTGCTTTTGTACTCAATGTTGCACAATCATCTACCTCTAGTTTATAGAGATTCTTCACCCGAATCCCTATCCTCTTGGTCTGACCCGTGTCTATGTGTCTTAGGAACGTCTTTCCTTTACTGAAGACAACATCGTAGCCTTTGTCCTCCAACATCACGACCGATACCAAGTTCTTCAGTCCAGGCACATACATCACATCTGTCAAGGTGAGAGGAGCTCCATGCTCCCTTTGAAAAGCAACCGTGCCCACTCCTGAAACACTATACCTTCCATCGTCACCCATCTCTATGCGCATCTTGAGGTCTTTCTCCTCCAAGGCACTGAATAAATTTTTATCATCGGTCATGTGGAATGAGGCTCCATTGTCAAGATACCAAACACAACCCATCATCGATGACACCATGCATGCGATGAGGGTAAAGTCCATTTCGAACTAAGAGGCTAATGCCTCACCTTCCAATCCTTCCGAGGATCCCTTCTTGGACTTCTTCGATGGGCAATTAGTCGCATAATGTCCCATCTTGTGACAATTAAAGCATCTTACTTTAAAGATGTCACTCTTCTTCCCTCCATGAGAAGAATTCGATTTGAAATGGGAAGCCTTCCCCTTCCCTTTCCTTGCCTTACTAAGGCCAGATTTTCTTCATCATCATTCTTGGATAAAGAACCATCTCGTGTGCTCCTCCCGATCTCCTCCTGCATAAGATCCGACCATAGTCGTTCCCAATCCGACAGTTTCTCCCTTCCATTCACAGAGTCCTAGTAGTTATTCCAACTCTTTGGAAGGCCAAGGAGAGCGAGGCTCACCATATCATCATCGGCAATAGTTATTCCCACACTGCCAAGCTCATCTCTACAAGTGGTGAGCTTGTTTAGATATGTGGAAATAGTATCGCCCTTCTCGATCTTGATTCTTCGAAGCTTATCCTTGAGCGTCAATTTCCTCTAGTCGCTACTGTTCTAGTAGAGGTCCTTCAATGTCTTCCACATTGAAAATGGAGTACCCTTCCCATGGAGACTCGAGACAATATGGTCTCAAACTCCCTCAAGGATGATCTGTCTTGCCTTTGCCACACTTCTTCCACTCAGCCACCTCTTGTGCATTAGTTGAAGCTGGCTTTGGGATTTCTTGATCAATGAATTTTTTCAAGCGATTGTCTTCTAATACAACCTCCATTCTATCTTTCCATGCTATGTAATTCGAGCTACCTTTCAAGGCATACTCGAGTCTCAAGCCATAGAACGCCATTGGCCAACCTTGAAGTATGATATGAATTCAATTTGCACCTGCAACCCCAAACTTCAAACTTCAAATTCTCTTCTTAGTATACTGTTCACAGCTCCGATACCATGTAGAAAATTTCTACAAATCCAGCTCCAATACCATGTAATAAATCTGATGGTAGGTTAACCCAATAATGCAATATAAATCAAAGCAGAATACTATAACCTACTTCTACTATCAATTTTTGGAAGCTTAAAGATCGAGCTGAACAATATAACCAGAAGAAGAAGAATCAATGGCACAATACACATCAAAATACTTTGGGGAAAGCAGAGGAGCCTTCATCCCCCCCTCCGTCTCCCAAGGGCCCCAGAACCTCCCCCTCTTCTCCCCTCCAGGTCTCCCCACCTCCAACAATGGAAAGAATTCTAACTAGAAATAAAACAAAGGAAAACATCTCAGCCGCGAATCCACCAAGAAAAGTAGGAAGGAAATCAAACAAGGAAATAAGAGATGAGAATGCGGCTAAAGAAATGGCTACAGGGACCCAGCAACCAATGGACACCTACCTTGACAGGAACAAAGGAAGTGGGGAGAAGATGAAGGAGAAAAGTGGGATCCACAACAAAACAGGTAAATGATGATTTTGGTCTCTTGGAACTGTAGGGGGATGGGCTCCTCCCTAAAAGCAAATGCAGTCCGAGACCTTATTAAAGCAGAACAACCAGACTTCCTCCTACTCCAGGAGACCAAAATCAGTGAACAAGAATTCCAAAACAGCCTGATAAGAAATAGGAAGTATGAAGGAACTGCCATGAGTGCAATAGGAGCCTCAGGAGGTATAGGAGTAATATGGAACAAAAGTAACTGGAATCTCATAGATAACAAGCAAAACAGATGGTGGATCAGAATAGATATGCAAAGTACAGAGAAGGAGGAATACACAATCTATAACGTGTATGCTCCCCCACACTTCAGAGACAAAGCTTCTTGTTGGGATTCTCTAACTGCAGATCTTGAGACTACCCAAGGGAGGAATATTTTCCTAGGAGGAGACCTGAACTTAATAAGGAATGCAGAGGAGAAGTTAGGAGGGAAGTTTTTTATTGACCCATCTAGAGAAAAACTGGAAGATATCATTCAAACTCACAATTTCATAGACATCCCTCCTCAAAATGGCCGTTACACATGGTCAAATAAAAGAACAGGCAGGAACAATATCAAAGAGAGACTTGACAGAATCCTAGTACAGGAGAGAACAGTTGCCAACTTTCCGAGGATTCGCAGCACAATCATACAGGGCTTCATTTCTGATCACAAACCAGTGGCGCTGTATTTAGACAAAGAGGAAGACATGGGTCCGCTGCCTTTCAAATACAACAGAGCCTGGGATTCCAGCGAGGACTTCAAAATCATGCTAAAAGAAGCCTGGACAACGGAGATAACAGGCTCCCCACACTTCGTTTGGGAAACAAAGATCAAATTGCTGAGGATTGCCATAAAGAAGTGGGCGAGGAATCACGTGAAGGAGGAAAGGAAAGAAAAAAACGATCTGCAAATGAAATTAGAGCAATGGAATCAGGAAAAGGAAGCAGTCCAAGAAACGGAAGAAGACCAAAGGATAGAAGGAGAGCTGTATAAAGCGCTTTACAAACAGCACCGTAAAGAAGAGGAAGAGCTAAGACAGAAGTCAAGATGTCTCTGGCTCAATTCTGGGGATAAAAACTCCTCGTTCTTCCATAACAGTCTTAAAGTAAGGAGAGCTGGAAATAACATTGAAAGGATAATGTTTGAAGGCAAAGAGCTTACGGACAAAGGGGAAATCAAGGAGGCTGCCTCTAAACACTTCCAATCTCTTCTCACAGCTGACCCTCACTATCAAGAAAATGCAGACTTCGCCAACATCATTGAGAGAAAGGTCTCAGAAGCGCAAAACTGTGAGCTGGACAAAGAAATCTCAATAGAAGAGATTGAATGGTCAATCAATAGTATGCCTCTAGACAAAGCCCCCGGGCCAGATGGCTTCACGGTGAGCTTCTACAAAACCCACTGGGATATCATCAAGAAAGATTACATAAGAATGGTGAGAAATTTTCACTCAAAAAGTAAAATGGGCAGCAGTATCAAATCTTCGCATTTAGCACTAATCCCAAAGGAGCCCAACCCTCAATCTTTTGACAGGTTCAGACCTATTTCATTATGCAATGTCTCATACAAAATTATCACAAAGATTCTGGCAAATAGGCTCAAAAAAATCCTTCCCTCTCTTATCTCGGATAACCAAGGAGGATTTCTCCCCAAGAGACATATAACAGATAATGTTATTCTGGTTCAGGAGGCGATACACAGCAGCGTAGCTAGAAATGAGAAGGGTATGATAATCAAGCTGGACATGGCGAACGCCTTTGACAGGGTCAACCACACATTTCTGAGCACTGTTCTTGAGAATTTCGGTGTATCAGAGCTCTTCATCAGCAGGATTATGGAATGTGTTTCCCATAATTGGACAGCCCCTTTAATCAATGGTAGGCCCTGCAGCGCCTTCAAGAGCACAAGAGGCTTGAGGCAAGGCTGCCCTCTTTCCCCTTTCCTCTATATCATCATGGCAGAAACCTTAAGTTTGCACCTGGAAAACAAGCGAAAGTTAAAGGAAATAACAGGAGTGGACATCATTCGAGGAGCCAAGGGGATCAATCACTCCTTATTTGCAGATGATACTCTTTTAATCGGTGGTGCCTCAAGCCTCATGGCTAGGAGATTCAAGACCATCCTGGACCTCTTCCTTCAAGCCTCGGGGGGGAAATTAAACAACAACAAGTGTATGATTTACACCTGGAATGTTCCAAGATACATAACTCAAAGAATCTCTTTAATTATGGAAATCCCAGCTCAATCAAAATGGTCCCATTTCATGTACATAGGACTGCCTCTGGCCAAAGAGACAATTAAAAACGAAGTTTGGGTCAAGCTAATTGAGAAGCTGAGAGGGAAACTGCAGAGTTGGGTAATGTATTGGCTTAACTTGGCGGGAAGAACAATTCTCATCAAAGCCATTCTATCAGCCCTCCCGATCTACCAATTTGCCATTACCCTCGCCCCTTCAAGCATTCATAAGCACATGGAGCTGATCTTGAGAAGCTTCCTATGGAAGGGGGGAAAGCAAGACACAAAAAAATTCAGCTTGGTGAAATGGGAAAAGGTCATCCTTCCTTTAGAAAATGGAGGATTAGGAATTAGAATTCCTAGGTTGGCAAATATGGCAATGGGCTTCAAGTTAACCTGGAGAATCTTAAAAGAGAAAGGAACCTGGTGGGCAGAGGTACTCAAAAGGAAATATCTGAATGGGAACAATAGCAACATCCTCTCTGATGCAATCACTGACAGACACTGTACCCCTGTTTGGAAATTGATCAAAAAAACATTACCCCTCCTCAAATCTCACATCTCCAAAGTCCCAGGTAATGGGAAGCATATCAGCATTTGGAAGGATAGAATTATGGGCACGGAAGCCAAGGAAAAGTCCATCAATTTCAGACCCCTGCAGCAGTGGATGTCAGAAGCTAATCTTAAAACCCTTTTCGACATCTCACTCTGGGATCAAAACAGCTGGAAAGAATGGAAAACTCTACACTTACCTAAAGATTTAGAGGATCTATGGAATGACCTTAAACTCTCTTTCACAGGGTCAGCCCCTACTAGCAGAATGAAAGATGATAGTTACGTTTGGGATCCAACCAGAGGTAATTACACAGTGAAAGGAGGTTACAAGGCACTCCAAAATTCAGCAACACCCAATAATTGGCACCTCTACAAAGCAGCATGGAGAATTGAAAGCCTTCCGAAAATAAAAATTTTTAATTGGACCTTGCTTCAGGGCAAAATCCTAACAGCAGAAAACCTTAGGAAAAAAGGAATCCAGGGTCCTTCAATTTGTTTCATGTGCAGGGAGGCGGAGGAAAACATCAACCACTTTTTCATTGATTGTTCAGTAGCAAGGTCCTGTTGAAAACTTATAACTAGTCCTCTAAATATTGGAGACCTCCCCAATCAGACTTCCCTTCTTCAGAAAGGTTGGGGGAAAATCTTTCCTTATGCCAGCAAGAACATGATTCTAGCCAAGAGAATATGGACCAGTATCCCTTCAAATCTTTGTTGGCAATTGTGGTTAGCCAGGAACGAAAGTATATTCAAAAACAAGAAACCTAGTATATCCAGCATTCTGGCTAAAACAACAGCTCTCATAGCAGAAACAATAGAAGCTAATGGGATCTCCAATGCTGACCCGGATTACTCAGATGATAGGGTGAAGGAATGGGCTCGGAGATTCATCTATAAACCAAGAATAAAAAACAAGTCAACAACAGGAACAGGGCAGAAGGATTGGAAACTCAGAGGGACAAAGGAGGAAATCAACAGCTGGATTCAAAATCAAAAGCGGTTCACGCTCCACTTTGACGGGGCTTCAAAAAACAATCCAGGCAGAGCTGGAGCAGGGGGAATAATTAGAGATCCTCAAGGGAAAAAAATTGTCACTTATGAGTGGGGTTTGGGTAACATGACGAACAATAAGGCTGAAGCTTACAGCTTTCTATTGGGGACCTCCATTGCTCTGAGGCTTGGCATTCAAGATCTCTTAGTTTTAGGAGACTCTGCAATCATTATAGCAGCTATGAACTCCGGGAAAGACTTCAACCAAATCGCCTTAAATAGAATCAAAGACAGGATAACAGATCAGATCAGGGGCATCAACAAAGTGACTTTTAAGCACGTCCTAAGAAGCAACAATGTGGAAGCGGACGAGCAGGCAAACAAAGCCACGGGAAGACTCACGGGTCAGGTAAAGGAAAACAATGATTCTTATGACAGGGATATTCCATAGTCAGGACGCTCTCCCTTCGCACCAGAAAATCGGTCACCTCAGGCATCCGTTCCATTGCAGCAGGCCGGCGCATACCAGATCCTCATCAAACCATATCCTTCTCGACTGTCGAAGCAATGGTTACAGGACAGCGTATCACCCTCTGGAAACGAGGAAAGCAGGCACGATTTGGATTCTCTCATTGTACAGCAAAGACAATAACAGAGGGTGTGATCACGCCCATGCTGGTTACAGGCTCCAAGGACCGGCAAAAATCAACTCAAAAGATCTCACGATCACCAAGATCAGATACACCACTTCTCGAAACAAGCGTGAGCAAGGCCTCTTCGCTCTTATAAATTACAATGAGTATCTCAGTTCTATCACAACTCAAGGCATTCCGAGACAGAGGCGAAGGGTTCTATACAGGCGGGGGCTACAGTCGGAAGACTTCTCTCAGGAACTTAAGACCAGTGTCTGGTTTAAAGGAAATACCGAGCTCCTCTCGGTTGACAGCAAAGACCAGACTCCCACAGCTCATATTGCCCTCTCTATTCTCAAGCATCGTTCGAAGGCGCCCTGCTTGATCCGGGATCCAGTCGTCACTCCACTGCCCTGGGTAATCGATTCTCTTCACTTCTGTTATTTTAGTAGTACTAACAGTCTTGTTTATGTCCTCAGCTGCGCCCTTATTCAGCATCTGAGCCTCTCGCCACTCAATCCTTCGAACAAGCAGCCCGGTGGCATCGCCCTCACGCCCTCGACCTCTTCAGACATTCCTCGGGGCACTGCTGAACCTGATATTGAAAGGATGGCGGAGCAGCATAATCAGCCTGCCAATCAGGCATAACCCAGAAACTCTATGGGAAATATCTTTAACAACAAGGAGTGTCACATGTGTAAAGCCCATGTTATCATGATCAATGCCCTGAACAAGTAGGTGAAGGAGCTGACAGAGGATTATCACTCTGATAGAAATTCCAAGCGCAAAAAATTGGAGAAAAGGAAGAAAGAGATCGAAGATTTAAAGGACCGTTGCATTCATATGGAAGCTGCCATAGACCACCTTCGCTCCCTCACTGAAAGCCAGCAGGCTGAAGCCTCTACTAGAGCAAGCAGGAGGGAACAACGCCCGGATGACTCTGTCACCCAGCTCTCCCCTTGATATCTTATGCATTGTAAATTTAGTTGGCTAGAAGGCTCTTTTGTCAGGCAATATAGCCGTTTGTTTCTAATTTTGTGTTTAATCAAGAGAAGCTTTGAGGATTATGGGTCTGCGCACCCACTTTTGAACCTCAGCTCTCAGAACTTTCCCCTTTTGTACTAGAACACTGGATTATCGGTTTTATAATATACGAGTAAACGACTTTGTTAAAAAAAAAAATACTTTGGGGAAAGCCTCAGCTAAAAACCCCACACTATTGTATTATCATACATGGTGGAAATACATAGGAATCAAACAAAGCCTTAGCTCTCACAGCTAGTCAGCTCTTAGTACAATCCTCACAGATGCTCACAGGCAATCTCGGCTTCTCTCCAGCGTTCTTCTCTGCCCTCCAAGCTCCTATTTTCTTGCATTGTTCCTTGTGGATGATTTTCCTGTTACCAAGTGGATAACCTCCTCCAAAACTGCGCAATCCTCAAGGATAAATCCTTGACTGCATGCTTGAGTTTTCTCCATGAGATTACACATGCAACTGACAATACATTGTCCTTGAACATTAATCTCAACTGGGTCTTTCTCATAATAGACAAGCATGAGTTTCTAACGAGGGAATCTTTAGTTAACTGGAGTAGCATTAGTTGAATGCATGCATGCATCAACTTATTGTTAATCCATTATTAGTTCCTCAAACAGTTTGGAACTAATTTAATTGGACTTAACTCAGTAAACTGAGTTAACTGATTACAACTCAAATATAACTCAATCTTATCTCCTTAATTTAATGGATAACTCTCGCATGACTTCAAAAACTTCTAACTTAAATTTCTCCAACTAATTAATTTAAAATAAATTAATTAATTATTTCCAAGTAGTTGTTAAGACTAAATTCGATTTTAATTCACAATTTAATTCAAGGACAAATTAAATTGAAATATTGTTGTTGCCATATTTCAACAAAATGCACCCAAAATGTGCATCTGCAAAAGTAATTTTTTCATTTTCTTAATGAATGAAATTGCAATTTTTTCCTTTGAAAAAAAAATGGGATCCAAAGGACAAGAAATCCACTTTTTCTTATGCATTCAATGTTGGATTCAAAATTGTGTCTTAGAGTATAGCAAGAAACAACCAATTATTTATGTCTTCCACTGAAGGTACAAGGCCTTATGCACTATAACATCTGAAGCAATCGGGCTAAGAATAATTCTTTAAGATATGGGAGAAAAACAAGGACCAACAATCATCAAATGTGAGAATCAAAACTCTATCAAACTAGCGAATAACCCAGTCTATCATGCTAGATCAAAGCATATTGAAACACATCATTTTGTACAAGAAAAACTCCAATCAAAGGAAATTGATTGGTTTTATTGTGTAATACAAATGTTAATGTGGTAAACATATTTATTGAGCCTCTAAGAAAGGATAAGTTTACATCATGTAGAAACAAGTTAGGAATGGTAAATAATTCATTTTTCCATTAAGGGAGAGCGTTAGAGGTGATTAGAGAAATGAAGGTTCACAATTTTTATTGTTTCAATATCATGTTCTAGAATGTGTTCCAGTGTAAGAATGCGTTGGAGCTATGTAGGCATCATTATCTTCCAAGTGGTTGTGATTATCTAGTGATCTATCCCATTGCTAAAAAATGAGTCATTATTATGTATCATGTGTATGAGCTTCAATCAATAAAAAAAAAATTAGTGAGACAATTATGTCTTATCTTTATGTTGTCTTTGTTATTTTCTGATTTCAAACTTATCACTAGGGACCATAAAATTCATTTAGCTCTCATGGCATGTGTTGAGAATCTTATTCAGTGCATTTACCCTAAGTGTGATGTTTATAAAAATCAAGACATATAGGGTAGTTAGACGTACTTTCAATCATGTCTTGTTTGAATGTTTTTAGTTTCAATGTCTTAGACTTTGATGTTACAATCATTTTTCTCTAAAAACAATAAAATATTTGTTTTTTTTTTCATTTCCACTCATGAACAATAGAAATATTATGCCCATTATTGTTACTTTTCGAACAATCTTGTAAGTTTCTTTGGTAAACATAAAAGTTACACTTGCATCACCCATCTTTCTTATATATCTTAGGGTTTTAGTTAGACTTGGAATACATAGAATAATAGTGTTTAATTTTCCCATCTCAAACATCAACTCAACATTTCATAATCCTGAGGATTAGCTCAATTTTAGTTCCCATTAATAAAGTACCTTGTCATTTGGAGGCCAAAGTGTCAATTCTTTTTGACACCCTTGGGGTTACGCTGCTAGTTTGATCAACAATATGTGATCACTTCAAGGTTATCTACCTAGATTTTTCAAAACCAAAAAACAAATCTCAAAATGGTTTTAATTATTGAATTATCCCCCTTAGAAAACACCATTTTTATCATACTTTTCATAAATTTCAAATCCACTCATTGCGGGCATTCATGAAAAAAGGCACTTATATCAATCAACCATACATCATGATCTATACATGTGCTTAAAAAATCCATGTATACATCCCCCATTTCTTTTAAAGAGATTTTATCTTTTTAAGGGACCATCATTAGATATCTTCCCTCTTTGAATACTTTTAAATTTATAATTTATAATTTCTTTTAGAATATCTTTTTCAACCACGTATTTACTATTTCTTTATGAAATTTTTAAAAGATTTATGTTCACCTTAGCATTTATTTTTATTTGTATCTAGTGAATAATTTTTTATAAATAAAACATGCATTTTGATTTTTCATATTTTTTTTGTTTGATCTTTTTATCATAGATAACAAGGTAAGACCATATTATCAAAACTAATAATTATTGTTAAAAAATTATATATTACGGAGCAATGGAACACATAAAATATTGCAGAATATAAACACAGAAAACGCACAAAACAAGAGAGACACACATATACGTGGTTCACCCAGTTTGGGCTACGTCCACCCCGAACAACCAATCCTTCCTTTCTATTATTCAGCAAAATGAAGAGACACAACCTACAACAAATCCGCTGTAATATCCTCTGTTTTCTCTCACAGTGTCACCTCTTTATTTCTCGCTCACAGAATACACATCTGTTTCACAGCCTCAAATACAATACCCTCATACAAAAAGAGGGGTTGCCTTCTAGGGCAAAAACCCTAAACTAAACATAAGTTCTACCGTCAAATCATTCGCCTAATGAACGGCCCAAATTGACTAGAAATTACTATACTTTTACAAGGCAATTTTATAGTTGCTTTTAACTTCGGGGGCGCTGCCCCCAAAACCCCCCCCGGGGGGCTCCCAAAGGTCACAACCGCCCCCCCTAGACCCCCCTGCAGCGAATATTTTACGAGTGGCAACGCCATTTCGAACTAAGGTCCTATGTGGCAATACCTTTGAATATAGAAGATAATCAGTCTTCACACCCAACAATTACAACCAAATTATTCTCTAGTTAGAGCACAAGATATTGATACAACAAATAATAATTAATTTGCCATATTGAAAACCCTTATATGTTGTCATTGAATATCAGTTATTTATTCTTAAGTTGTACAATTTTTCTCATGGGAAACATTTATTTACCAAGTATTTATATTTATACAAAGTCTCCAATTTATTTCATAATGCTTTGGTTATAGTTTCTCTTAAGATCACCAACAAGTATACTTACTTGGAGTGCAACTCTCAAGTCCCCACCTCAATTTGCAATCAACACTTCAACCCCGGATCAACAAAAGATATGG
Organism: Pinus tabuliformis; assembly: GCA_031772625.1. Taxonomy (NCBI): domain Eukaryota; kingdom Viridiplantae; phylum Streptophyta; class Pinopsida; order Pinales; family Pinaceae; genus Pinus; species Pinus tabuliformis. The sequence goes on along the minus strand of CM062810.1, from coordinate 60,766,118 downwards.
ATCTTTAACCCTTCTTGTGAAAGAGTGCTTTCGATATCACTTGCAAGACATCTCATCTAAGATGAGTCTCATAGACACCTTGATCTATTCCATTGTTCTATATGGCTCAAAGATTTAGAAACAATCTTTACTGGAGCCAAATTGAGCTTCAACTAAGAGTCCAAATTCTTCTTCTCTACCACATCATTAGATGCAAACAAAGAATACCTCATCACCTCATCCTTACAAAGTTTAGAGCTCAACCCTTTGCTTGAAAAAATCTTCAAATTGATTTCATTTTTGCACCATGTCCAAAGCTCTACAAACCTAATAGAGTAGGGACCAATGTCCTTGGCATATTGCTCTTCTAAGTTTGTTTACTCTACTCCCTCAAGGTGGACCAAATGTTAGATTAAAAGAGTTTCAAATCTCTTATAAGGTCAATGGGCATTCAATTGGATCATCTCCCTCCTTTGTGATATTCCTCAAATGCACTTGGTCACCTTTTACCTACTAAACAAGAACTAAACAAAATCATCAAGAAGATATCTATATGCAATTCATCCAAATCACCTAAATCAATCCTTTGGAAGGGTTGCATAAAAAGATGGCCTTCTACACTAAGCACTTCTTAGAGTTGAGAGACAAGCTCATTGTTCAACCCCAATATAAGTTTCACCAAATGCAAGCTCTTCACATTCCTCTAATCCCATTCAAAATAAATTCTCAAACTTCTAAATAGAGACATCACCAAATTGATAAACCAAACAAAATCTACTAGGTATGTCATTTACAAAAAGTAAAGACCTAAGCCTTCACACTAAGCACTTCTTGGAGTTGCGAGACGAACTCATTGTTCAACCCCAATATAAGCTTCACCAAATGCAAGCTCTTCACATTCCTCTAATCCAGTTCAAAATAGATTCCCATAGACTTCTAAATAAAAACAAATCACCAAATTAATAAACCAAACAAAATCTACTAGGTATGTCATTTACAAAAAGTGAAGACCTAAATGCACTTCATTTTTGGATTCCCTATCTACTACAAGATCAAAGGAAAGTTCCATTGCTTGTTCAAAGATTCTCCAACCCTCACCAACTTTAAGTATCTTGACCAAAAAATGTTTGACCCTATATATGCAAGAAGCTCTCAAGTTCAAAGCACACACAAAAGATCAAAGCATTTTTCAAGCTACTACCTTAAAATAAGGGCACCAAGAGACCAATGAATACTAGTACACATCCAAACTCTATATCAATGAGGATCTACAAGACCTCACCTTACCACACAAGATCTTAGCAACAAATCCATCTCAAAACCATTTCCAAGAGATAAACTAGATCCTCTAGACCTCAAAAACAAGTGAACTCCCCCCAAGCAACAATTTAATGGGTAGTTTACACTATCCACTAACTTTTCATCAAGCCAAAATTTCTTCAATGTTCTTCATCCAACCTTGGATGTTAAACCTTGGATGTTAGGAAAATTAGATCTAGAGCTAAATGTTAGTTTAGCTCATACATTGTATCTTTTATAAGAGACCATTTAATTCTCCCACTTTGCATAAACATCATTATACTCAACAATCTCTTTAATCTACATTATAGTTAATAGTTGCACATTAATATAATAATCTTATTTTAAAACATTCAACAATATTAAACCCTATTAGGCAATCAAATTGCACTTTATACTTTCTAATCCAAATTTGTTTAGTCATTTATCAAATATTGCTGTAAATGTAGTATTTGGATTCACAACAATCTATTGTTTTTTGCCTACCAAAAAATCATTCTATCTATTTAGTCCCTTATCAAATATTCCTGTAAATGCACCATTTGGATTCACAACAATCTATTGATTTTTGCCTACCAAAAAATCCATTCTATCGTGAGCTTTCACGATTCAAAACTTTCACAACTCCATTTCATTTCAAACCCTAGCATTGGCAGCCACACATGCCCTGTTCCAATCTACATTCTCTTGCAACTGCAAGCTTCATCTTCAAAACGACCACACCTGCAGTTAAGCACAGAAAAACCAACCATTACCAGGACACCCCACCGATTTAATTTTAGAAATTCGAAAGCTACAGACGGGCCCCTCCATTCTTCCACAAAGAATAACGTCTTGTAACATATTTCTTTACTTGTTCGCTGCAGGCCCTCTGGTATTAACCCACTGTTACATTTATTTTCCATTAAACTCCTGCTACAAACTATCATTATGAGTAAAAAACGCAATACTAAAAATACCGCCGCAGACTGCAAACTATTGAGCGTGCATGCGATCTGGGACTCGGAGTACTCAAAATCAACCTGGAACAAAAAAAGAAATTCTAAACAATTTTCCTCTCACTAGCACAGCTGGACTAGAAAAACCCTAAAAACTACGACATTTAACACAAATGTAAAGTAAAGTAAAGTAAATAACAGAAACAAATCAAAAATCCTGCAATTGCAGGCGCAAACTTTCAAGGGAAGCAGTGCATTTAACATTGGCCAGTGAGGTTACAATCTCCCAAACGCAGAGGGTGGTGTCAATAGACACCATGAATAAGTGAGTAATCAACGACCAAGAAAATAATGATCAGCCTCCGAAGCCGTAGAGGGTTCGGCCCTGCCTCTTGAGGGAGTAGACAACATCCATAGCAGTGACAGTCTTTCTCCTAGCGTGCTCTGTGTATGTTACCGCATCTCTGATAACATTCTCCAAGAAGATCTTCAAGACGCCTCTGGTCTCTTCATAGATGAGCCCGCTGATGCGCTTAACACCTCCTCTCCTAGCGAGACGCCTGATAGCAGGCTTGGTGATACCCTGAATATTATCTCTCAGCACCTTTCTGTGCCTCTTGGCACCCCCCTTTCCCAAACCCTTTCCTCCCTTTCCGCGGCCAGACATCCTTGCTGTCTTCTGCTCTGCTCTCAACCTTGTAAAACGAAGCAGGCTCGTGAATACGATGAATGCGGAAGGAAGCGGCTATATAGATACCGAGGGACTCACTCAAACCTAACCCTAGTCAATTCAAATGCCTTCCGTTAACCGCCAAGAAGTATCGATCCGCCCCAGCGTGTTCTTTTTCTTGTGGACCGTCGATGAGTTTTTTCAACGGCTGCAATCAAATATATGGTGATTGAGACTTCGAGTCTCAGCAATTCACAAATTTCCACTCCTTATTCTATGGATTATTGTATAGCATTTGGGTAAGGAATGTTTGTGTTTATTTTTATTTTTTTTATTATTTTTCTTAAGTTTTTATAATATGTATAATATGTTTTATTTTGAGATTTTTAATTTAATTATTAAGTGAATGGTAGTGATTTAATATTCACATAATATTTTAGAATATTCATAATAGAATATATAAATTAAATATTTTTTGTATTTATCGATTTTTTTTGTCTTTTTAATTAAATTGATTAATTAGAAAAAAATGTCATATGAATTGAGTTATGGTTTTTTTGCCATGTGGTATTGATAAGACATAGTATTAGCCCATGGTATTGTAACAAAGTTTGTTTATAAGTTAAAAATCTCCCTAATAAAGTGGGGTAAGTATCAATGGTGAAGAATCTTGTTCCATATTTTTTAAATGTATATATGTTTAATTTATATATTATTTTTATTATTTAATAATAATAATAATAATTTTAAATAAGTTAGCCTCAGAGATTCGCTCAATTGGTCAAGTTCCCATCATTAAAGCACCTTGCTAATGGGAGCTCACAGGGTCAATTCTCTTTGACGATCTTGGTCGTCAAAGCACCTTGCTAATGGGAGGTCACAGGGTCAATTCTCTTTGACGATCTTGGTTGTCAAAGCACCTTGCTAATGGGACATCAAGGGGTCAATTCTCTTTGACGATCTTGATTGTCAAAGCACCTTGCTAATGGGACGTCACGGGGTCAATTCTCCTCGACGCTCTTGACGTTAGTCTCTGCTAATGAGTCGGCAGGAAGTGATCGCTTTGGGTGGATCTACTCGAATAGTTTTCATGGACATAGTGGCCACCGATCTACGATGTCCATGAACCACACATAAAAATAATAATAGTAATAATTTAAAACAAGTTATAATTTAGTTAGCTTTTATGAATTTATTTTTTTTTACAATGTGAAATGTATCATGTAGTAAGTGTTTTGATGTTTACTACGGATTGATCCCTACAAAGGTTTTAATAGTTTATATGGTAAAAAAATCATTTAGTTTATATGGTTGCTAGAATTGTAACAAAGTCTAATCTCCATGATAAAGTGGGGCTAAGTATCCATGGTTAAGAATTCTATTACATGTTTTTTTAAATGTGCATATGTTTAACTTATATATTACTTCCTTTTTTTAATGAAACAAGTAGGGATTTATATTAAAAAGAAGAAAAATCAGATTATATGCCAATACTTTACATTTTTTGAGATTTCATTGTCTAATCCCTTCCAAAAAGAGTTGTCCCTACTTCTAGAAGTTTTTTTGCTTACATTCCAACATTGATATCTACCATATATTCTACAATAGATGTCTAATAGCAAAATATACTTGCAGAACATCAAAAAGATATTAAGAGAAACTAAAACCAGATGGCCCTGCTTATGGATAAATTTTGCTTCCTAATCTGGAGATTCTTGTTCTCAAGCATCAGTTGCATGGCTCCTCTTCCCAGGCCATTCTGCATTGGTGTCCATCTCATATTGCTTGTTCTTTAAATCCTAGTTGAGAGCAACTTCTAATCTTTCCATTTTGACATTTAAAATCATTGCCTCTGCCTCCATGAAGGCTTGCAATTTCTTATTTTTTGTCTAAAGAAGCTCAATTTTCTTGTCCACTAACACTAATTTCAAAGTCTTTTTCTTAACATCTAATTCATTACGCCTGTTCGTGATCTCCAATAAAGCAACAATTGAATCCGACAATTTGCCGGTCGTATCATTCATTTAGGCCCAAGCTTACTTGAAGTATGACTAATCCAAAGAAGCCATTAATCTAGAACAATGAATTTGCTCCCCAATGAAATTGTTAGCGAAGAAAGGGCATGCCTCACTATTAGATAACTAGTGGAGAAAACACAAAACAACTGAATCAAAATAAATAGATGAAGCACATCTTGAGGGATAACGACTCCCATAGAGAGAATTTAATACCAAGGAGACTCGTTCCATGGCACATGAGAAAAAAGCCTCTCCCAGATCTGCCATTAAATTGCAATTTGAATAAAGGTTTTCCTCAATGAGTAAGGAATGTTTGAAACTTAAATGCAACACTAAAATAATCCTACCAATTTATTGCCATATCCATAATTTTAAGTGTTTCTTAATGGAAGCTTCCAAGAACCTTAGACACCTTATCTCTCTAAATTCCCACTTGTATTCTTGTGTTAAGCCCATTTTTTATGATTGTTGATATAATAATTGGCATCACATTTAGTATTCATACTTAATATTTTCAATCTCATAGTCATTATAATTTAATTCCTTTGTTATATTTGCCTCCTCTCTTAACTCTTCAAAACATTAAAACAATCACGAGTTACGGGTCTAAATTGCAATGACATTTGAAACTTGCTAGCAAGGTTCACTACAAATGTGTGATTTAATGACAACTTTGAATAGAACAATAAATGTTGATTAAACCCAAGGAATGAGATCATTTTTTTTATTAATGTTCGCACATCCCCTCTCTTTAAAAATATCTAGCATATTGATTTATAATTATTTTGTTGCATTGATAATGTTATATGTCTACCACCCCGGATGCGGGTGGCATCATCACCCTTAATGCTTCTCATGCAGAGAATTAAAGTCTGGTACTGCCAGCTGCAGAGCAGCGTGGCTTCCCGAGACTTAACCTTATGCGAGCAGGAGGAAGGTATTAATGCAGGATCGGTTAGCAAATCTGCATTAATGGCTTGCGCTGATCGACACAACATTCTCTCAGTTATAATCATGCTGCTCCTCAGCGGTTTTATCATGCTTTATGCTCAGTCGCTCGGCAACGGAACCTGGTTAGCGGAGGCTGTTGGTGATGGACTGATTTTGGTTCACCGCCGCGAGCTCCAGGCCAACATTATCAAGGGTAAGTTCTCCCCTGTTCTGGATTTACGCATTGGTTGTATTGTGTTGTCGTCTGTGAGTTCTGTTGGGCATCCCTCTCGCCTCAACCAACTCTGTTCTGTCGTCTCTGCTGTCTATAATCTCTCTGCGCCCTACCACCTGTCTGTCATTATGGTTCGTTCAGGTAAGAGGCATCGTTTAGGGGGGCGTCGTGACAGCCGCTTGCATCCCTCGGCCGGTCACGCTATGAAAACTGAGCCGGCACCCATCAATCCCCCCCCCCCGTCCATGAAGTTGTGCCATCATTAAGTTCTGGTCGTAAGCCTATTCCGAACAGTGCCTTCCAAACCACGCACTTTAAATTTCAAAGTAATTTGAACAGGCCCCTTATTACAGCTCACATCACCATTATTCTTTCGAAAGAGGAAAATTAGGTCTCCCCTCTGGCCTGCATTGCTCCTGATCCTTCCCAAAGCAGTGAGCATTCCATGGACAAAGATAGCCTAGAGAATTGGAAAAGTGAGAAGTCTGGATAGGAGGAATTTCTCAAAAATCTTCCTCCCCTTGAAGATACAGGACCTGCTGCTGAGGAAGGGACTCAAGGTGAAGCAAGCCATTCCATGGCAATCCCTGGCAGCGATTTGGGCGGCAATGAAAGTCTGAGAACCGGCGGTGCAGGTCTGGCTGAGGAGAAGAATCATGGCAAGGCAAAGGAGGGGTAGCGCCACCTGGGACTGCCTCTTTATTTTTTGTTTCGGCTACTGTTTCAGCGCTCATGACCTATTGTTTTTGGCTTCCAGCTGGGGATTTGGTGATACATTTTGTGCTGGTTTGCATTGATTTTGTGTTTCTGTGGCTCAGTTCTCTTTCTCAGCTAAATATGTCACTCTCTATGTCTTTCATCTGGTTTCTTGATCTTTGTAACTGGTCTCCCCAGCTTCTGTTTGTAAGGGGGCAGTTCTGTTTTGTTGAGCGCTCTCAAACTATGTCTCCTGAGGCCTCGACACTATGTAAAAGTATTTTGCCTTACAGTTAATATACAGTTAATAGAATTTAGTATTTGTAGAGAAAAAAAAAATGTTATATGTCTACCTATTATATGTGGTGATAGGTTGTATTGTTGGTATATAATATTTTGTTATTTTTTGAGAACATTCGTTGTGTAGGAATTTACAGGGTAAGTTCCTCAGAAAGAACACCAAAAGGACACCGCTCGCAACCAGATCTCAAATCAATACATCAGTATTTTTGACGTGGTTAAAACCCTCAAAGAGGGAAACAGTCCACGGCCTGAGCCAACGTGGCCACTTCAGGCAATTTATTAATCAAAGAATGAAAATTTACATAAGCTTTCTCTCATAGACGGATTACCCGAACAATGACCCTCCATGCGCTTTAAATAGAACTCATGGACCAATCGGGTGTCAAGCCACGGATCAAGTGTCGGTAATACCGAGGAGAGAGTGAACCGTCGGATCACTACATATCGTGACCGTCGGATTGTAAGTTACAAAATGTACAACGGTAAAGAAACACACTTTACCTAACTCTATACTAGACCAAGTTGAACTTAACTATTTCCTATGTGTCGGAATATCCTAACATCCCCCCTTAAGAACAACTTGGGATAGGATTGAAGGATTTACAAATATGACACAATAGGAGAAGGAAGGAGGCACTAGAGCCTATCCCCCCTTAGTGACAACTTCCTGAACTCCAAGCATATATCGAAGTTTAGTGAACTTCGCCTCTGTGAGAGCCTTTGTGAAGATGTCTGCAACCTGATCATCTGTTGAACAATATTGCACTTCAAGAACATGGTCATGAATGAGCTTTCTGATGAAGTGCATGTGTAGTTCAATGTGTTTGCTGCGCTGATGCTGGACTGGATCTTTGCATAGCTGAATGGCACTTTGATTATCACACCAAAGTGTGGTTGGATGCTGCTGCTCAAAGCCAAACTCTGATAGGATCTGACGAAGCCACAAGGCTTCCTTACTAGCTTCCACGGCACCACGATACTCTGCTTCTGCTGACGAAAGAGAAATGGCAGCCTGTTTCTTACAAGCCCATGTAATAGGTCCTGAACCAAGAGTGAAGACATAACCGGCAGTAGACTTCCGATCATCAGGGTCACCAGCCCAATCAGAATCAGTGAAACCAACTAATAGAGGAGTTGCTTTGGCACTGTAATGAATCCCAAACTGTACTGTACCTCGAACATAACGAAGTATTCTTTTAGCTGCTTTCCAATGACTTTCACGGGGGTTTTGCATAAAACGAGCAACAAGGCCAACAGCAAAGGAAAGGTCAGGACGAGTATGGGTTAAATACAAGAGTTTTCCTACAAGTTGACGGTATAAGGTAGCATCAACTTCAGGAGAAGTACAAGAGACTGAAAGTTTGACTCCAGACTGAAAGGGAGAAGGGGCTGGCTTACAGTCTTCCATGTGAAAATGACGAAGAATATCACAAGCATACTTGGACTGGGAAAGGGAAATACCCTCCTTGGATTGCAAGACTTGAAGACCGAGAAAATAGTGTAAGTGTCCTAAGTCTGTCATTTCAAATTTCTTTTTAAGGCTGGACTTCACATGGTTTATAAGGTTGGGATCACTACCAGTAAGAATAAGATCATCAACATAAAGAACAAGGATGATAAGAGAGTTGCCCACTTTCTTGGTGTAGACAGTATTGTCAGAATAACACCTAGAAAAGCCAGATTCTAAAAGAAAGCTATCCATTTTGGCATACCAAGCCCGAGGAGCTTGCTTGAGACCATAAAGGGATTTCTTAAGTCGACATACAAGGCTGGAGTCTGTTTGTATGAAGCCAATGGGTTGTTCCATATAGATTTCTTCATGCAAGTCCCCATGCAAGAAGGCAGATTTAACATCCATCTGATGGACTTCCCATTTTAAAGAGGCAGCAAGGGAAAGAACAAGGCGGATAGAGTTCATTTTGGCAACAGGGGAGAAGGTTTCAGTGTAGTCAATGCCTTCAACCTGTGAAAAGCCCTTAGCAACAAGACGAGCTTTATGTTTATCAACTTTCCCATCTGGTCCATACTTGGTTCTGTAAACCCATTTACATCTAACAAGTTTGCGTCCCTTTGGTAGAGGAACAAGATCCCATGTATCATTTGCCAACAATGAATGATATTCTTCATTCATAGCTGCTTCCCAATGTGGATGGCCTGAAGCTTCTGCAAAAGTGTCAGGATCATGATTTACTGGAGCTTGAGCCAGTAAAGAAGAGGCTCTTTCAAACTGAGAACGTGTACGTCGCTGATCTGTAGGATCACCGGCAAGATCACCTGCTGCATCCCGAGTAGCACGGACCCATCTTGGAAGTTGAGGATCCTGAGAAGGTGGGGGAGGATTGTCATCCTCACTTTCATCATCTGAAGAAGAAATGTTTTCAAAAGTAGAAGAGATAGGAAGAGGTGGCACATCCGCCGGACTAGGCTCGCAGGCCGATTTATTTTCATCAAATTTTACATCTCTTCTAATGATAACATTTTTGGACTTAAATGGAATAAGTCTATAACCTTTTACATCTTCAGAATATCCAACAAAAGTACATTTCTCACTCTTAGGTTCTAAAGCTTTATGCTTTTCATCTGGAATATGGGCCCATGCTTCACTTCCAAAAACACGAAAGTGACTTACATCTGGTTTAATGGAACTCCAAGCTTCTTCTGGAGTGATATTCTTTAGAACCTTAGTAGGAGTGCGATTGATTATATAATTTGCACAATTAATTGCTTCGGCCCAAAAACTAAGACTGAGTCCTTTAGATTGCAGCATACAATTAGCCATTTCCTTTAAGGTGCGATTTTTCCTTTCAGCTACACCATTTTGTTGTGGAGTGTATGGAACAGTATGTTGCATTTGAATTCCATTTTCGGTGCAAAAGTTGATGAATGTGTTTTTAACATATTCTCCACCATTATCAGTTCTTAGCTTAAGAATTTGATGTCCAGATTGTTTTTCAACAAAGGCTTTGAAGGCCAAAAATGTGTTAAATACTTCGCTCTTGAGTTTTAAGAAGTATACCCAAGTGCGTCTGGAGAAATCATCAATGAAAGTTAAGAAATACTTGCAGCCAGAGAATGAAGCAACAGGAAGTGGACCACATAAATCACTGTGCACAAGCTGTAAAGGGGCTGAGGCGTGCCAAGAGGCACGTTTTTCAAAACTGTCCCGATGATGTTTTCCGAGTACACATCCGGAACAAACACCATCTCTGCAAGATACCATAGGAAGACCTGTCACCATATTTTCTTTACATAGATGCTGAAGGGAGCGATAGTTTAAGTGACCAAATCGCTCATGCCAAAGTTTGCTCACTTCATCATTATGAGCAACAAATACTGAGGGAAGATTTGATGACCCAAAGTTGTGAAACTTATACAACCTTGTGGAATCATCAGCAATACCAGTAGCTAGAATCTGTTTAGGATCTCTTAGATCCTTGATTACAACATCATGAGGTGAAAATTCAACAATTTTACCTTCACCTGAATGAGTTATCTGATATACAGATAGAAGGTTGCAGGATAAGGTTGGAACACATAATACATCATTAAACTGACCATTGTCTAGATGAACAGTTCCAGTCCCTACAACATTAAGAGATCTATCATCACCAACATATATATTTTTGGTGTTACAATCATTTAAAGAAGAAAACATGGCTTTGTTTTTGGCCATGTGATAAGAGGCTCCAGAATCAATGAGCCACTCATGAGAATGAGAAGAAGAAGATACATTTAATGCATAACCAGACTGAGATGATTGACAACGACATGCAGAAAGTGCCATTCCTGAAGATAAAGTTGAAGTTGAAGTTGAAGAATGCTCCACATGGATGTTATGTTTCTTCATTGCGGCTTCCAAGGCTTCCATCTTCTTAAAGCATTTAGATTCTAAGTGGCCATCTCGATTACAAAAGTTACAATGTCTATCAGTCTTCTTCCATTTGTTTTTATTGGTCTTATCATTTTGTTGAAATGATCTTTCATTTTGAGGCTGAGTTTGCTTAGGACCCTTGTTTGGTTTAGGACCATTCTTTTTAGGATATGACTTCTTAGGATTCTTTGAATTTGGTTGCTGCTGGGCGGCTAACGCTTTCTTGGAAGAGTTTCCAAGATTAAGAAGACCAAGGTGTAAGAGTTTTTCTTGTTCTCTTATTAAAGAATCACAAAAAGAGTCAAAGGAAGGGGCCTTGTAGTCTTTTCCTTGACAAATGAAAGCTTCCCTTGTAGAATGGAAGGTGGAAACAAATACAGAGTAGGTTGGTCCCAACTTAGTAAGGATGGAATAAATAAGGTTACTATCTTCTTTCTTAACTTTAACACCTTCCAAGAGATATCTAAGGGTCTTGAATTTGGACAAGAAATCTTCAATGCAAGAAAAATTATTAGGATCCAATGTAAGCAACTCATTTTCAAGTTGATGGGCTCTAATTTCATTTTTAATCCCAAAAACTTTAGTGATTTGTTCCAATGCTTCATGAAGAGTATCAAGTTCTGCAATATGGAATCTAAGATCAGGAGAAATAGACATCCCTATCAAACCACGTGCTTGATCTTGTCTATTTTCCCATTTTGCAGCCTTGTCTTCATCTTTTGGTTTCTTCTCTTGGCCTGTGGCTATTCTGTAGAGACCTTTACTTCTAAGTAAATCTTCCATGTAGGATATCCATTGGAAGTAGTTAGTGCTGTCAAGAATGACTTGGCATGGACTTTCCATTTTAAAAAAACTGAAGCTGAAGATGCTGAAAGTAAGTGTTCCAATGGATAGATCTCGAAAAATTAAGCTGTTTTAAAAAAAACGGCTCTGAAAAAGGCTTCTGGATAAAGAAGTTATGCCTTTTTGAAAAAAAAATGTTGAAGTTGCCGGCAAAGTGCGCGAATGTGCGGGAATGAAAAAAAACGCCCCCACAAAATGGAGATTTGAACCCAAGACCTCTACTCTCTTAAAATAGCTTTGAACCAATTGAGCTATACAAAAAATTTGAGAGAGAGAGAGAGAGAGCGGGGGGGGCCTTAGGTTGTGTGCTTGCCTTGAGAAAGCTCTTTTTTCCTACAAAACAAAAACACAAAACCCAACACGAATATGCAAAGAAAAACGAACCTTATGGCTCGAAGTTAGCTTTAGCCGGAAACTAAATATTTTTCTCAATGTTTCTGATTTTCCAAGATCACACTAAGGTGCAGGGAAAAGAGCATACGCATGAGAAAAAAAACTTCCTTTCTGTTTCTGATTTGCCCAGATCGCACAGAGTCGCAGGGCAAAGAGCATACGCAGAAATGAAAGGTATAGATCCGGTAATAAAAAAGGCTAAATAAACAGAAACCGAAATAACCAAAGAGAAAATAACAGTAAACTGCAGATAAACACTGTATACCTCCAGATCTTAAAAATGACGCAGATAGGGCTACCGGAAACCTTTTCGCGTGAAACGAAAGGGGTTCCTCACTGGAACAGATGCTCCGAACACAACAGAGCAGTCCTCTCGGCCCGAAAGCAGTCAGAAACAGTAGATCTAGGAAACGACAGCCGCATGCAGTTCTACCGGCTTCAGATTTGGATCACCAACGGACGCGGCCCTCAAATAACTCTGATACCATGTAGGAATTTACAGGGTAAGTTCCTTAGAAAGAACACCAAAAGGACACCGCTCACAACTAGATCTCAAATCAATACACTAGTATTTTTGACGTGGTTAAAACCCTCAAAGAGGGAAACAGTCCACGGCCTGAGCCAACGTGGCCACTTCAGGCAATTTATTAATCAAAGAATGAAAATTTACATAAGCTTTCTCTCATAGACGGATTACCCGAACAATGACCCTCCATGCGCTTTAAATAGAACTCATGGACCAATCGGGTGTCAAGCCACGGATCAAGTGTCGGTAATACCAAGGAGAGAGTGAACCGTCGGATCACTACATATCGTGACCGTCGGATTGTAAGTTACAAAATGTACAACGGTAAAGAAACACACTTTACCTAACTCTATACCTAACTCTATACTAGACCAAGTTGAACTTAACTATTTCCTATGTGTCGGAATATCCTAACACGTTGGTATCTCAACCACTTAGTATGTAGTTCATGACATCCCCATTATTGCAATAAATGCTTAATGGGAGCAAAAAACATAGTCAATGCTTGAATGTAATTCTCCCAACAATCCACTAATCATGTATAGGTTTGGTCAAGCTCATCATAAATATAATGCATAATTTTTCTTTCTTTCACACAAAACCATGTTAATGATTTTGTTTAGGATTAAAAGAATCTGCTAATATTAGTAATAACATGTATGCTCTTAATTAAATTTAGATATGAACCTTCACAAAATTTACCATGGCAACATCACAAAACCTAGAATTGAGATTGCAATAATGAGAATTGTGATTATATTCATTGAATTTTCTACATCGTCAATTCTTCACTTTGTTGATCATTCCTATTTCCCCAGTTGTGTGCATAATTATCTATCACATTATGTCACTTTCTTTTTGTTGTTTTCAACAAGCTTGACTTCAATGTGACAATACTTAATTGTTAAATATTTGAGAATGCTCCATAGAATTATTTCCATCTATCTCATCCCAACCTAAGATCAATGAGATTTATCTTTTGCAACCTTAATGCTTGGAGCAACATTTTTATGCCTAGGTGAAATTCTTAAGAAAGATATGGAGAAGGCGACAATTTGCATTGGCATCATACCTATGTATTAGGGATTATGCTTTGCAATTCAGTTTGTCATGCATTTTTGCATGGTTTGAGAGTTAAAGTGAACAATCAATTTCCTCAATTAAAATACTATACTTGGCGGCCTTGATGAGTTATTCCTTTTAGCTTTATGTTTGTATAAACCTTAGAAATATCCAAATCATATACTTTTGTAACACCCTCCTCCCACATCTACCCAAGTAACCGGCCAACCGGGGTAAACATGCGACTAGAAGTTGCTATAATGGGATTCAACCTCCTAAGTCACCTTAAGGAAGTGGAACCAGCAGAACACATCACACAAACCCTCCACATCAGCAGCGAAACTCCCAGGAGCCATCCCAACCACTCAAGTAACCAAACCTTAAGACCAATTGAATTGCTAGTGCATCAAACCCCTAGAAGCTCCCTTGATATGGACAAGGGTGCATCTAGGAGGCTCTAGAAGCTCCCATAGCAAGGGCAAGGGAGATTCCAGGTACTTCTTTCTGCAATGTCGTGCTTGCGATTCTGGGATTTGTGCCAATTTTTCAAGCCAGAGCCTAGCTCATTGCCCAGAACTCAATGACACCTTCAGAAATGAATTTACACAGCAAAACAATGACACATTTGCAAAAACATCAGCAAGGACTAGACTGGACCCCTACTAGCCATGAAAAGCATTTCGTTAAACATGTCACAAACATGAAAGCTACAGGTCTTAACAACATAATTGAGCGTAGGAGTTTCATATTTATCTGAGAATCGTTAAGAAGCATTGATGCCTCAACACATTAGCTGCAATTTCATCTATTAGGCCATAAATACAATGTTCATTCATTTACAAGTAAAAACATGATATGAGCCAAACATAGCCACTATCATAATACATGTTCATAACCAACATAATAACAACAGAAATACCAAGGAAACAACAACAATATAATCCACATATAAACCAGTATAATACTCATAAATTAACAAGGAAAAATAACCTCATATTAATGATGCAAAGGTCAACCATGTTTGGGACTTCCACGAACCACCCGACCATAGACATGGTTGAGCCAAATCTCTCTTCATCCAGTCACCCTCGTGCCATATTCCAAACATTAATGTGGGATCTCATGGAATAATTCATCAAAACTGAACCAGGCCTTCCAGAGACCAAACCACCTCAACCCATCAAACAGTGATTCCACCTCACGATCGGACATCACAAACAATCACAAAATTGGTCTCTACCCAAGCCTTCAAAGGCTCCAGAGCGTTTGTTCCAACTAAGGCTTAGAGGAACTAGTAACTCAACCCAAGCTAAAGGAAACATGAGAACCAAACTGAAAAATAAATAAATGAACCCACAACACCATGTTTATCTCGGAAATGGCAAGGCTAGGCAAATCCACTATCAATCTAGGCAATCCTCCATGCCAATGACAGATCATGACCAATAAACCACATGCATATGCCATGCATGCCAAAACTAGTGAGGAAAACATACATACAACCCGGTACCTGCAAGAAAAACTCGTTGTAATTGTTGATCCCAATGTCCTCTCGCGCTTTCCTGCTCTTCCTTTTCCTTCTTGATCCAAGCATCCAAGTATGCCACACTCTCCAAGAGTGCTCCAAGAAAAATCTAAGTGTCCAAGAGTATATAAGAGAGAATAGAATGAGAGCTCCAAAACTGAACTAACAAAAGCTTACACTGACCAAGCCTGAGCAAAAGCTTGCCAACTGATCCTCAGAAGCCTTTTTATCAATGAGGCCTCTATTTTCTTCATTTTCCATTATTTTCCTTCAATTTCCTCCTCACAATCAACATATGACCTTTCACCTTCTTGTTCTCCTAATTTCCTTTATTTTCATAAATAAAATACCAATAAATGCCCCGTTCCTTTCCAAAGCCTTTGGCATTGCCTTTGCTATTTCCTTAGCCATAATAAACCAACGTGACACCCCACTAGGATTTTTTTCCCACCATTCATCTTGGAATATGTGTCCCATGATTGTGGTCTTATATTTTTATATTTACATGCATTTTTAACCAGGGCTATTACATAACCCTCCCCCTTGGGGGAACACCGTCCTCGGTGTTCAATGACACCTATAAACCAACAAACTGTTGAAAACAAAACATATTGCTTATGGATCTTTATAACACAACTCGTTGCAGTATTTACAATGATCATTGTTGAAGATATGACAACCATACCATTTATTGGAGCTTTATAACACAACTCATTACACTATTTCAAATAATAACCACATATACACACATACACATTTTCTTCACCCAACAAATAATCATACTATTTATGGAGCTTTATAAATCCAACTCGATGCATTATTTACAATAATAACACATATGCACATATGCACATTTTCTCAACCAACAAATAAAAGGATACAATGTATGTATCAGCAACAAGGGAATCCATAGGCTTACACCTCAACCCTCAAAAGTAATGCCAGGATTCACCTTCTTCCCGGGAAGTCCAAAATCCACTTCCAAAGTCAAAGTTGCATCCAACATCCAACGCTACAATCCTATGCCACTTGTCCTCTTAGTGAATAATTATCGGCTTATTGTTCCAGGGCATACTCCTAATGTGCATTTGATTCCATCTGGTAATGCTAATAACCAAAACAAATATATCATTGTCCTTCCCTTCTCTGCTACACAGTCCCTCGGGCAATCCGGCCACCCCCTTTCGTGTAGTCACACACCTTCCAAGTTTTGTTGACACCCCCATCCTAGGAAGTCCATCCCTTGGCAAGGCTTCCTCGCATCAGATTATACAAAACCCAAGGCACATGTCTGCCTCAAAACCACCATATCGTTCATAAAATGCTCATGGTAATCAATGGACACTATTGGTACCCGTGTCCCACAATGGCCCTGCTCCTAAAGTGCTTTACCAACATACTACTACATGTTCCAATTCCTTTCACTGATGCTGCTAATTCTTGTAATCAATTTCAACCACCCATTCGGGCATGTTCATTCATTCTTGTTCCAAGCACATAACTTCCAATAGATTCAAAATAAATTGAAATAAATTCACATCATACCTCATCAGTAGCTTCTCAATAAGGTACACTTGCAATTGTGTTCACTTCCTATCACAATGAGTCAAACTAGTTGTGTGATCAAATCATCATGTATAAACATATCACATTCGGTTAGCTCAAAACACAACCCTCATAGATCAAAATCACGAATCGCATGCAATCATCGTAAACAAAAATCACAGATCACATGTAACCGTCATAAATCATAAACATGGATCACATGCATAATAAAACTGAAATGAAATACTGATACTTATCCTTTAATCAATCCTTAGCTTCTACCTTTGTCCTTGTTGCGTACGCACACTAGTTCGATTGCCACACTCGACAAACACTCAGTGCCTTCTCCTCAACCATGTGCACATACACATAGTGTGCATCACACACATACAAGCACACACGACATATAACACCATGCAATACATGCACCTACACCTGACCTACCACATAGACACCTACACCCAGTGTACAACACAACACAATACATACTCCTACATTCGGTCTACACCATAACACAATGCATACACCTACACTCAATGTACAACACATCACAAATATGTACACATAGTACAACACAGTGAATACATATGTCACGATACCATGACTACACAATGCACATACATAGTACCGCATACTCGTGACACAACATGTACGACATGCACAAACTAGCACATGTACACTAGTACCATATGTACAACATGTACACAATACCACCTGTACACAGCACCACTTGCACAACATGTGCACAACATCAGATGTACATGACACCACCTGCACAACGTGTACACAACGCCACATGTACACCATACCACCTATACAACATGTACACAATAGCGCATGTACGAAGTACCACATGCACGACATGTACACGACACCACATGTACACAACATCTCATGCACGTCATGTACACAACACCCCCTTGCACACAACACCACATGTACAATCATGCACACAACACCCCCCTGCACACAACATCACATGTACAATCATGCACACAACACCATATGTACATAGTACCACTTGTACAACATTCACACAACACCATATGCATATATCGCCACATATCCATCATGCGCACAGTACGACATGTACACAGCACCGCATATCCAACATGTACATAACACCATCTATACCCAGCACTGCATATGCAATATGCATACAATGACTGAATATAAAATATTCACAACATATATACAACAATAGTATTGTACATCCAAGACCACATTGCCGCTACCAAGCAGCCTTGCTTTGAGTGTCTCTCTGCCATACATGCTTATTGTTGGGTGTGTTAATTTTTTTGGAGCCTATATTAGGTGGGCAGACCTACTTTTGTGCTAGAATAGACTGGACCTCTATTATCCATGACAGGCATTTCGTTGAACATGTCACAAACACGAAAGATACAGGTCTTAACAACAGAACTGAGCATAGGGGTCTCATACTTATCTGAGAATCGCTAAGAAGCATTGATGCCTCAACACATTAGCTACAATTTCATCTATTAGGCCATAGATACATTGTTCATTCATTTACAAGTAAAAACATGATATGAGCCAAACATAGCCATTGTCATAATACATGTTCATAACTAGCATAATAACAACAGAAATACCAAGGAAACAACATCCATATAATCCACATATAAACTAGTATAATACTCATGAATTAACAAGGAGAAATAACCTCATATTAATGATGCAAAGGCCAACCAGGTTTGGGACTTCCACGAACCACCCAACCATAGACATGGCTGAGCCAAATCTCTCTTCATCCAGTCACCCCCATGCCATATTCCAAGCATGAATGTGGGATCTCATGGAACAATCCATGTTACACAGTAAATTGTCACCATTGGTCACCGTCCCTGTTACCCCTTTCCCGCACTTTGGAGGACTCATTCCGGGACTTGTGAGCAGTGACATAACTTGAAAACACTTGCATTATGTTCCCCTAAGTATGGACTTCATATGCCTTGAAGACATCTCCTGCAAAATATCCTTAAAAAGTCCCCTTTTTCCATTAGCACGGATCCACAGTGTATCACCCGCGCCAATGAAGGAAATTCTCCAAAGAGGGCGCGCTCATTGGCGCTCTGTCTCAGAGTCTTACCCGCGCCAACCAAGTTTGGAAAAGTTTGTTAACAAACGCACGCCCGAGAGTTTTTTCCTTTCGACTCATGTGGCTTTTCAGGGATAATGTCAATCTCATGGATGTCGAGAATCATCATCCACAATAGCTTTTCGAGGATAATGCTTATCCCATGAATGTCTGGATTCATTGTATCTCTTCCTCCTCCTCCATCTATAAAAGCTTGTTCTGGTGCATTTGACAAGCTAGTTTTTGAGTAGAGGGAGAATGATACTGTCAGAAGTCTGAGAGATTGTTGTTGAGTCTTCTTTGCATTCATAGTCAAAGAGAGAGAGAGGCTTGTTCCTGATCTCGACAAGCTTTGCAAGACATGTGTAGCTGATCACCCAGCCAAAGGAGGATTTGACGTCAGAACTTCGGTTGTATACTCCTTTGTTGATTATCAATAATGATGACTATCATTATGGTTCCATTCTTACTGTTCATTATAATGATGATTGAATTATATCTTTTCTGACCGATATATAATTGCATCTATTGGATTTTATGCTTGTATTCATATCGTTCCTTACATGTGCAGGTGTCCGTTCACAAAGATCGTGAGGATCGTGACCAGCCGGAGCAAAGGAACGGGAGCGTCAACTCTCCTACAACACTAGCGTTGGAATCCAAGTAGGTTCTCGTAATCCACTTTTAATTTGCAATTAGGAGCCTGCATGATAGTATTGTTTGATTGTTGCTAGACCCATTTTGGGCTAGTGGGATCGCCTCTGTCCGCAAAGGGGATTTACCTCTCCAACAATCCATCAAAACTGAATCAAGGTTTCCAGAGGCCAAACCACCTCAACCCATCAAATAGTGATTCCACCTCATGGTCAGACATCACAAACGATCCCCAGATTGGTCTCTACCCAAACCTTCCAGGGGTCCAGAGTGTTTATCCAATCAAGGCTTCCAGGACCTAGTAACTCAACCCAAGCTAAAGGAAACATGAGAACCAACCAGAAAAATAAAGAAATGAACCCACAACACCATGGTTATCCCAGAAATGGCAAGGCTAGGCAAATCCACTATCAAACCAGGCAATCCTCCATGCCAATGATAGATCATGACCAATAAACTATATGCATATGCCATGCATACCAAAATTAGTGAGGAAAACATATATGCAACTCGGTACCTGCAAGCAAAACCTGTTGTAGTTGTTGTTCCCGATGTCCCCTTGGGATTTCCTCCTCTTCCTTTTCCTTCTTGCTCCAAGCATCCAAGTATGCCACACTCTCCAAGAATGCTCCAAGAAAACTCTTAAGTGTCCAAGAATATGAGAGAGAGAACAGAATGAGAGCTCCAAAATTGAACTGACAAAAGCTTGCACTAACCAAGCCTAAGCAAAAGCTTGCCAACTAATCCTCATAAGCCTTTTTATCAATGAGGCCTCTATTTTCTTGATTTTCCATTATTTTCCTTCAATTTTCTGCTCACATGCAACCTGTGACCTTTCACTTCCCTTTTCTCCTAATTTCCTTCATTTTCATAAATAAAATGCCAATAAATGCCTCATTCCTTTCCAAAGCCTTTTTCATTGCCTTTGCCAATTTCCTTAGCCATAATAAACCAAAGTGACACCCCACTAGGATGTTTTTCCCCACCATTCAGCTTGGAATATGTGTCCCATGACAGTGGTCTTATTTGTTTATATTTACATGGATTTTTAACTAAGGTTGTTACAATTTCTTAGCCTAATGTTAAGTAGTGGATGCAATCATGTCATATTTGCATGATCTTAGTGCCCTATAAAGCAAGTAGACTTTTTTCATGACCCTTATAGTGATATGATATAATTACTATCATCTGACTATAGCATGTTGTTTCGATCCCTAGGATTACTATAATTAATTTTGGTGTTATTGCTTGCATCAACATTTATGCATTGTCATTATGACAACTTAAACTAGATAACTCATACATTATGTGTATGTAAATATTTCCCAATTAATTAAAAATGTTAAGCAATTGATTGGGAAAGTGAGCATTATAGACTATGATACTATGAGTGGAAATTGGTGAGGGGGTTGTGAGAAACAACCTTGCCTATGGTTACTATAAAATCCCACCAAAGCTTTGTGCTAAAATTTAAATTTGAAATATTACCTTGCTTCATCTCTCCAGCTTAAAACTCATTGAATAGAGAAATTGTTAGCTAAAGCAACCACCTGCCACAATTATGGAGGTTGGATGGTAGTTGAAGAGTTTTTTCAATCTTCAATCAGAAACATGGGCAAGTATTTATCTATTATTAATTGTGTTGGCATTCTTGCATCAACGTTTATGCATTGTCACTGTGACAAGTTAAAATAGACAATCCATGCATAATGTGTATGTAAATATTTCTCAATTAATTAAAAATGTTGAGTAATTGACTGGGAAAGTGAGCATTGATATAGACTATGATGCTATGAGTGGGAATTTGTGAGGGGGTTGTAAGAATTATCCTTGCCTATAGCTACTATAAAATCACACCAAAGTTTTGAGCTAAAATTTAAATTGAAATGTTACCTTACCTTGTCCCCTCTAGGAGATAGTCACCTTGGAGTATCATGTATTGGCTAGTGAGTAACCAGTTGTAGAGAATTTGAGGTGCAATTAAAACTATTGTTAGGTGGAAAAGTCTCTTTCTCAACTTAGTTAACAACACTAAAAACTTCAAGTAAATATTATTTCTTGTCCCTAAGATGATTACTCATTTTCACTTTGAATGATGTTTGTAATTATAAGGGAAATTGAGGGTTTTTTTTCTTCCCATATGTGGTTCACGAAAAAATTGCTCTGAGCATATCCACCTGTTGACGGTGCTGGACCCACCAACATGTAAGGGGATCTCCCTGGTAAGAAGTCCCAATTAAACCTCAGACCATTTGGTGTAGGAGTCCCAACAGTGGGTCGTATGGTAATGCCTTGACCATGATTTCGCACATAGGAAAGTAAGATGACTCTGTTGGTAGCAAGGGTGTGACAATTGTAGTGAGTCCAGGAAGGTGCATGAGAGGTTCTAACACATAGGGGTTGACATGAGTGATCCCCTTGGCAACCTGTAATAGTACTCAGATGGGAAGGGAACACACGAGCGAATATGCATCACAAGCTGGAAAGCAAGTTAGCTGGCAATCCAAAGTGATGGTTAAGCCAACAACACATTTCAGAAAGATTCATATATACTCATATAGAATAGTCCATACATGCATGTGTAAGAAAGAAAATACATATGCCATTTAGAGTAAACAAGATAACTGGAATACAATACAACATATGCATGAAACGTGTTGTCTCTTATTATATAAAGAAGTGTAAGTTCTAGTCATACAATACATCCATGTCCAACCACTAGCTCCAATAGTGGAACGTTATAGCCACATCCGCTTACTCCTCCAAAGAGATGTACTAGCTCTGTGTAGTGGAGAATCCAAGGCGCGTTACAATACTGTCCAATCTCTCTCCAAGATAGTCTTATCGGAAGCTTGGCTGGCCAAAAGCCTATACAATGAGTTATAAGGGAATATTTATAACAAAGAGTGGGATGACCCTTGACATTCCCCTTTGTGACAGTTCAAATGCCCTCATGACCCTTCATCTACTATATGATTGTTACATCTAACTATCGACACTTGATTTACACTTGACAAGACATACATTACAATGCACATGTATTCATGTGAGACTACATGGCTTGAGCAAGCCAAGAAAGACATCAATGACACTTGGTCTGTTGTGATGAGACCAACTCTTTGACATGCTTGTGATGTTGAAGGTGGTGAGTTGATGCCAATATTGGTCATCTGTGATGGTGCGCATGCACTCCATTGTGACCTCTTGTTGAAGCGAACTCTTGCCTTCATTGCATCCGGGTGCATTGGTATGGTTCCTCCATCCAACTCACCTGCTAGCATGTGCATGGTCTTTGGGTGCGGATGAACCGGCAACACACTGATGCATAGTGTCTGTGCTAATCTTCTAGTGTGTGTTGGTGGTCATGTGCATCAACTGTCAACTACATGTTCAGCTATTGTCGGACTTGCTTCTTGTCTTCGCCTTGGTGAGTGTGTTGAAGGGGTTGGATCGCATGCATGTGCACAATGACATGCATGCTGCTAAATCCCTTGCATGCAATCAACAACATTGCTCACCATGTCTGATTCATGCCAGCTGCTGGGATAGATCTACAACTTGTACGGGCGCAATTTCATCGGTGAGTGCATGTTGCGCCCACTATTGTTCTTGTTCCTGTTACAACTCATTCATCTGTCTATGTAGCTTCATATTCTTCCTTGAGTTACTGCTTTAGCACATGCAACTCCTTCTTTGTTCCATTCTCTGTCTTCACGCGATCTTCATGTCATGCAGTAACCTCATAGCCTGAGTCTCCAAAGTTTCTTTCATCATCAGTGGATCTGCTTGAGCTCGCAACTTTGTTCTGCCTCTGTGTTGTCAACAACCTTCCTCTTGCATTTGTTGCATTCGCTATGCTACCTTCAGTTGTTGTTGTTATATCTTGATGTCCTTGTCTACGAACAAATTTGTACCTCCGTGGGTAGGCAAGTTCATAGACACTTGATCCACTGAATCCCCAAGTGTGCTATGAACGATGTCTTCGTCTCTCCTCTCCTGGAAACCATTGTACCTGTACTATTGATAGGCATATGAACACCTACAATACCTGGAGACATGGCAACACTCATGGCAAGCAATCTGTGAGTCAAAAACCAAAATGAACTTGAGAACTGACTTGCAACATACCTATGTGACTGATCATGAAGGTTGCGCAATTTTGGGCAGGAGGTCGGGAGACTGGTTGCCAAGAATGCTTAAGGCATAGTCTGGGCTACTGGGAGACTGAGTAACTACTGGAACTACACAATGCATAGTCCAATTTGGCTGCTGACTGTTGGAATTACGCAATACGCAATCTCAGCTTCCAATGGCTGCAGGCTTAGTGACTGCATTGCGCAATTTTTTGGGCCAACAGTCACTGTCCCTCATAAATGCACAAAACAGTCATAGAGGACAGTGCCTAAGCATAAATGTGCACTTTTGGAGAGGAAGACAGAGCCTTCCTTCCCCAGATTGCACAATGCTATCCTAGTGAAGGCAGAGTCCGGGACGAGGTTGCCCAGACTAGCCGATGAGCAATTGAATGCGAATGTGAATGCGAATTCCTAGTGATACTGAGTGTAAGCATAAGTGAATGATCATGCATGCAAATGGTGAATGACAGATTTAGAAAATGAAACAACATGCATGTGGGTGAGGCGAGTCGCTGAATCAGTGACCGTTCGTGAAAAATAGTTTCATGCATGCGGAAATAGTGAGATAACAACGAAAACTGAAATGGTGCTAGTACAAGCTAATATGTATCAAAATGATAGCAAGCGCTCACTAAAATCAAGCAGACAGAGTTCATGTGAAGCGAAACACAAAAAGTGCCAGAAATGCAACACAAGACATGGGAAGTGGGCTTACCCTAAAACAGTTGAGCTGAATGTGCCGATAGCTCCTAGATGTGATGTGGGATGTCAGAGCTGCAAGGTGGATGTGAGGAATGAGCTCTGCAACGTCCAGTTGATGAGTTTTGATAACATCAATGTTGTGACGCGCATGCCACAAATTTAGGGAAAGAGGCACTTGGTAGGAGGTTTATGTAATGATCCTTGCATGTAACCTCCAGCTACCAAAAATAGATCCCTGAAACAAGGGATGCCTTTGCATGCTGCCTTGGGAGAAGCAGACCATGCATGCAAGTATGTTTTGCTTGGTCTTGAAGGGAATCAATCAACTCAACTGCACATGCAAGAGACTGCTCGACTGCTGGGAGAAAATGCGCATTTCTGGTTGGAAACTGGGCTGGCTGCCCAAGGGATTTGCACAATTTCTAGGCAGAGCAACTGACTGCTGCCCAAATTTGCACAAATTCTGGGCTGAGTAGCCCTGTTGGGGAAAATTGTGTAATTTTCATTGTGAGTGTTGACTGCCATAATTGCAAAATTTTGGAGTCCAACAGGCTGCCGGTCAGGATTGTGCAATTTCTGGAGGGAAGGCTGGTTTTCCTCCAAAATTGTGCAATTGCTTGGGGGAGCTGCTCAGCTTGCAGTTGGACCAATTCCGAGTGATCAACCTGCAAGGGGAATGCATCGAGATGTGATCGATAGGCTGCCTTTGTGCAAGAAAAACAATAAAGTTTGTGTACTTGACAAAGCAAGACATGATGTTGTGAAGGTGGGAAGGGAGGCTCCAAAATGAAGCTAAGAAAATTTTTTGGAGGGTGGTTGTAATCGCTACAACACTTGGCAACACACTTGTAGAACTCTAGCTCTCTGAATGGACCTTGTTCGTGAAAAGCAAGTCTAACACCTCCGGAAGTATTGTTCAGTTCTCAGCTCCTCTTGGTTTCCACACTAGCTTGATTGTAAGATGTAGCATCTGCCAAGCTCTTGGTCGATTGACACACATTCCAAGCCAAGGCAACACAATTTTTTCAATTGGGGTTGAGGGGTATATTGGTGCACAAGCAATATAGTCATCAGAGTCTTAGTTTCATCTCTGGTGTTGTTCACTGCCCACAGGCCTGGACAGTACCCTGACGGATTCACATAGGAACACAAGCATGGCTTCGCTACCAGAAAGCCTGGTCAGTACCCCGGCGGAGTTACTTGCATCATCCCTCTGCACAGGAAGCCTTTCTCTTCTTTTTGCGGAAGAGGGATCCTGACTTATTGAGAGAAGAAGAGGTTATTCTTGCAGAGAAGTAGTCTATTATACCTCTGACATGCTTGTTAAGGTTCCCCCCCCCCCCCACCTTACTCTACTTGACTGAGCTGACAAGGATTAACCCAAAAATAACCGACTAGAGTAGGTGATACTAGTTAGCGCACAAGCGTTGTGTTTTCACCAAGGTTCACTTCGAACAATTGTTGGGTCGTTAATATGTCATTATTATTATCACTTTTTAATGCCTATTTCTACCATTCTTTATCACGTCATTTAGCATAATTTATCATATAATTCCATTTTATAATTATTTATGGTCTTATGGACAAATATTATTTCTTCTCCTTTATTTTTAATAAATTGATTAGTATGCATGTTTTTACAAATGATGGTTTATTAATAAATTTTCTCACCATTTTAGCCTCCAATATATTTTTCCAGATTGAAGATTTGATCTTTAAACGTGCCAACTTAGAAATTCGGTGGAATAAGAAGTGACAATTTTGTATTGAACGGTTCAGGCAAATGGAGAATAATCTGGAAAATCCGAAACATGGGTTTTGTCCAGAACGGACCAAATTAGTTTTTTAATGAGTCGTTTTCCCAAATTCGGTCCGTACTAAGAGAAATGGAAGGTTCTCTGAAGACGTTTTTCTCAGATTCGCTGTGTGGCCGTTTTCCAAATTATCTCAGCTGCAATACCAAATTCGACCTATTCCTGTTGAATGCTGATGGACAGATATCTCAGAGATGATCTTGCTGATCAATTTGTTGTAAACAATCCAATTTTGTAATGAGAATCATTTTGTAATCATCACGGTTGTAACTTCTCTTTTCTCTTTGTGTATTTAAATCAGAACAGAGATCAGAGAAGGGGAATTATGGATTCATGATTCATGATGGGATAGATTATGAGAAATTAAGTTAGGGATTATTAGAG
The DNA here is from genome assembly GCA_031772625.1 of Pinus tabuliformis. Taxonomy (NCBI): domain Eukaryota; kingdom Viridiplantae; phylum Streptophyta; class Pinopsida; order Pinales; family Pinaceae; genus Pinus; species Pinus tabuliformis. The sequence continues at coordinate 60,739,497 of CM062810.1, read as the reverse complement.
ATAGGATAGGAGGAAAGGGGGACTGTTGCATTACCATTTTAATTCTCAAGGCTTTTGCTGTTGTAATGATTTCACAGTTTGATGATTAATCAATAAAAGAATTGTTGTTCCATTATTTGATACTGGAGTAAGTTCGGTAGTGCTTCATTGGCGGCTAAGGGCCCGGCCCTGGTGGATCCACTTGCTACCTGTACCATTATTTTACAGTTCTAGTCGTGTGATGGTTTGATTTACTTTTCATTGCTTTTGAGTTGCATTGCTTTCTAACTTCTTGTTCTTGTACATTTTCCTGAAATCGTTTCGTGCATGAAATCACAATTGGATCGCGTTGCTATTTTCTTCCACCATAACAAAGATTGCTATTCATTACAACTTAAATTGTTATGCTGTTCATTTTGGTTATAAATCTTCGCTGTTCACTTCAGATTCTGCCGTGCATTACAGGTTGCTGCTTATTTAGTATTGCTGCTCATTTCTATTAATTTTGTAGTGTTGTTCATTTCCATTTAGTATTGCTGTTCATTTAGCTTTGCGGTTCATTTCCATTTAGCGTTGTTGTTCATCTTCAATAATTTAGTATTACTGTTCCTTTCCATTAATATTTCATTTCTATAAGATGAGCTTTGTTGTCCAATTCATTTCCACTTAATTAGCTTTATTGTTCTGTTATATTTCAGATTGTTGTTCATTTCCATTAATTTAGCTTTGTTGTTCATTTCCATTAATTTAGTATTGCTGTTCAAATAGGATTTGTTGTTATCTCTTTCATGCAAGGATTTGATTTCATATTTTAATTGATATTGCAGCAAGTGCGTTTTAGTAAGCATTTCCAATTGAATTGTCATTTCCAGTTATTTGCTTTAGTGTGGATTGAAAGATCAACAACTGTAAAGAACATTGACTATAAATGTCTAAGTTCTAAGATTGTGGATCATGTTTATGTTTGATTTCATTTATATCAGTTGGCAGAGGAAAGAGTTATCACTACTGCATCCTTGACTGATAAATTGTTGTAGTTTTCTAAGTGAATGATTTAAGTTTCAGAGTTTTAAGTTTCTTTTAATTGTAAGTAGATTTTATTTCAAGCATCTATTTACTCTTGTATTTAAAGCACTGTACTACAAGTTTAGAAACATTACTCGAGTAAATAGCTACCTCAGCATGAGTACACTCTTGAAATCAAAAATCGTCCTTGTGTTGACAATTAATGTGAAGATAATTAGGAGTTAAAAAGACACCTTTTATCACTCAACAACAGTACACATTTTCCTTCGACATATCATGGAATACAAGTAACAAGTTCTTCATACAGAGGCAGGATGATAGATAACCAAGTAGTGATAGAAAAACAAGGCCTCTTGTACTTTACCCAGCTTGCTTCAAGAGTCATACATGGTTTCATGTGAAACTAACCTACGAATGAAACAAGCGAACTAACAAACAACAAAGCAAAGCAAGAGCATAAGAAAAAGGGAAAGAAAAGCAAGTAATCAACACAAGCAAGCAAACAAACAAGTAAACAAATCAAGTAAGCAAACATGCATGCATGCAAACAAATGAACACAAACACTACTCCTACTCCTAAGCTAATGGTGCATGGTTCATCTCACGTGAAGTGATACTTCTAATGCAGCCACCGACTCATTGGTTAACCCATGTAAGTGAAGGCAAGGTTCACGAACAAGACAACTGTGTGAACCAACAAACAAGAAAGATGTAACAGTGAAGACAAACACACTCCAAGCTTATAAGCAACCACAGAACAAAGATGAGTGAAAGCGCATGACATGCATTCTGTGGAGCTGCCATGGTACTGTGCTATAATGCGTGCATATGTTGAGTGTATGCATTCTCTTGACTGTGACATGCAAGAAAACATGAGAAAGGTAGACCACTTATGTTGTGCATGTGTGCTTGTTGTGTAAGATTCCTCCAATGCATGAGCGATGGGATCATGTAGTTCAAGTGGAGGAAGCGAAATCTGGGTGTTTGGTTGATCTTCAATGCAAAGTAGAGAGTGATGAGGAGCCTTGAGTGTTTCAACAATTTCCTAACTGGAAGTGAAACCAACCTCAGGACAGCGAGGGCCTGACATAACCATCAGCTTGGGCTAAAGTGCCTCGACAGTTTGCGGGGTTTCAACTTCTTTGACAGATAGATCATCGTAGACCAGTGTCTTGGACAGATTAATAATGATTGAATCAACATTGAATGTGACATGCAAGAAAACATGAGAAAGGTAGACCACTTATGTTGTGCATGTGTGCTTGCTGCGTAAGATTCCTCCAATGCATGAGCGATGGGATCATGTAGTTCAAGTGGAGGAAGCGAAATCTGGGTGTTTGGTTGATCTTCAATGCAAAGCAGAGAGCGATGAGGAGCCTTGAGTGTTTCAACAATTTCCTAACTGGAAGTGAAACCAACTTCAGGACAGCGAGGGCCTGACATAACCATCAGCTTGGGCTAAAGTGCCTCGACAGTTTGCGGGGTTTCAACTTCGTTGACAGATAGATCATCGTAGACCAGTGTCTTGGACAGATTAACAATGATTGAATCAACATTGTGATTGGATGAGGACGTGAATAGATCATGACAACCAAGATCACAAAATTTGAGATGTGCTTCGGCATCCTCATGATTACATGAATCGGGCAGAGGGGTATATGGGAAGCAAAGATTTTCACCCTATGTGTTTTCAATAAAGATAGATGACATATTGGACGGATTTCCCAAGGAATATGTGTTCTCTCTGCATTGTAATGATAGACTAACATTGGACATGTCCTGTGAATGATCGGAAGTAGAAGCATTCGGAAATGAGTTTTCATAGGGGAGATCAGCAGTGGAAAAATCATAAGGGATGTCAAGATGAGGCAGATGAGGCGCGACTAAAAAGGAGTCATCCTTAACCGCGAGTTCTCCTTTAGATTCCTGCACACACTCATCATGAATGATAGCGCAGGTTGGCTACATAAAACCAACTCTGCTGACAACTTGGTCCTCATTCACAACACGTGAGGAGTCCAGAATGGAAGAACATAAGACAGTGCAATCCGAAGGATCAACAGAACGCGAGGACGGAGGTTGAGGGAACGAATCCACATGACAACCAACAGGCTTGCAAGCCAAATCTGTGCAGATATCAAGAGTAGGTGGGGTGGGAGGATGTGACAGTTCAACAGAGGTATGTGCATGATCTCCCACATCACTCCGCGATGGTGGAGCTGTCTGATGAGGTGAAGGCAGACAGTCACTTGTGACAACGACTGTGCCTGCTCATGATTGCGCAGTTCCATCATCGGAGTATGAGCGAGATTCGAGTGATTTCAAGAATTGTGGATTTTCAGATATGTGAAGAAGATACTCAAATCTCCCATCGAGGAATTCCCAATCAATATCATCTTTGGGGAATCAGTATGCAAGATTACAAAAACACATGTAAAATTGTTCAACAGATTCATCAGGTGCTTTTCATAATTCCATAATTTCTTTGTTGAGTGATTTATAGTTAAAGTGATTGAAAGCATGGTCTATCTCTGCAACTAGATGAGCAAGAGAATGAATAGATTTTTCGGGCAGTGTGGCACACCAGTGCATGGGGTGCCCTCGAAGCATGTAGATGAACAACGCGTGGCTCATGTATTCTTCAAAGAATCCAAGTCTTTCACATGAGCCTATAATGCTGACCGCATGCCTAACCAAGCCTACGTAGCCTCCACCATCAAATGTTTTATGAGACAACTTATTCGAGAGCTTTTATGAGATAATGAAGTCATTTCCATAAGACATGCACTCCGGAAGAGCAACTTGGTAGTTAGTCATTATAGATATGTAGAGATTCAAAACAGTTCTTAGGACTCATCTTGTCATCTGGCCCTCCTTCTAGCACCAAAATGTTGACGGTGCTGGACCTGCCAACATGTAAGGGGACCTACCCAGTAAGAAGTCCTAATGAGACATCAGATCGTTTGGTGTAGGAGTCCCAGCAGTGGGTCATATGGTAATGCCTTGACCGTGATTTCACACAGAGACAAGTAAGATGACTCTGTTGGTAGCAAGGCTGTGATAGCTGTAGTGAGTCCAGGAAGGTGCATGAGAGGTTCTAACACATGGGAGTTGAGATGAGTGCACCCCTTGGCAACCTATAATAGTACTCGGATTGGAAGGGAACACACGAGTGAAGATGCATCACAAGATGGAAAGCAAGTTAGCTGGAAATCCAAAGTGATGGTTAAATCAACAACACATTTAAGAAAGATTCATACATACTCATACATAATAGTCCATACATGCATGCGTAAGAAAGCAAATACATATGCCATTTAGAGTAAACAAGATAACTAGAATACAATAAAACATATGCATGAAACGTGTTGGCTCTTATTATATAAAGAAGTGTAAGTTCCAGTCATACAATACATCCATGTCGAACCACTAGCTCCAATAGTGGAACGTTATAGCCACATCTGCCTGTTCCTCCAAAGAGATGTACTAGCTCTGTGCAGTGGAGAAGCCAAGGCGCATTACAATACTATCCAAGCTCTCTCCAAGATAGTCTTATTGGAAGCTTGGCTGACCAAAAGCCTATACAATGAGTTATGAGGGACTATTTATAGCAAAGGGTGGGGTGACCCTTGACATTCCCCTTTGTGATAGTTCAACTACCCTCATGACTCTTCATCTACTCTATGACTATTACATCCAACTATCGACACTTGACTTACACTTGACAAGACATACATTACAATGCACATGTACTCATGTGAGACAACATGGCTTGAGCAAGCCAAGAAAGACATCACTAACACTCGGTCCGTTGTGATGAGACCAACTCTTTGACATGCTTGTGATGGTGAAGGTGGTGAGATGATGCCAAGCTTGGTCGTCCGTGATGGTGCGCATGCACTCCATTGTGACCTCTTGCTGAAGCGAATTCTTGCCTTCGTTGCATCCGGGTGCATTGGTATGGTTCCTCCATCCGAATCATCTGCTAGCATGCACATGGTCTTTAGGTGCGGATGAACTGGCAACACACTGATGCATAGTGTCCATGCTGATCTTCCAGTGTGTGCTGGTGGTCATGCGCATCAACTGTCAACTACATGTTCAACTCCCGCCGGACTTGCTTCTTGTCTTCGCCTTGGTGAGTGTGCTGAATGGGTTAGATCACATGCGTGCGCACAATGACATGCATGCTGTTGAATCCCTTGCATGCGATCAACAACATTGCTCACCATGTATGCTCCGGGCCAGCTATTGGGATAGATCTACAACTTATACAAGCGTAGTTTCATCCGTGAGTGCATGTTGCACCCACTGCTATTCCTGTTCCTGTTGCAACTCATTCGTTTGTCTCTGCAACTTCATGTTCTTCCTTGAGTTGCCTCTTCAACACATGCAACTCCTTCTTTGTTCCACTCTCTATCTTCATGCGATCTTCATGTCGCACCATCACCTGATAGCCTGAGTCTCCAAAGTTGCTTTCATCATCAGTGGATTTGCTTGAGCTCGCAACTTTGTTCCGCCTCTATGTTGTCAACAACCTTCGTCTTGCATTCGTTGCATTTACTATGCTGCCTTCAGCTGTTGTTCATGATGCTGGTCACTGTGATGTTGTTGCTGTTATATCTTGATGTCTTCTCTACGAACAACTTGATGTCTCCGTGGGTAGGCAAGTTCATAGACACTTGATCGACTACATCCCCAAGTGCGCTCTGAACGGTGTCTTCATCTCTACTCTCCTAGAAACCATTGTACCTATACTGTTTAGAAGCAGATGAACACCTGCAATACCTAGAGACATGGCAACACTCATGGCAAGAAATCTGTTAGTGGAAAACAAAAATGAACTTGAGAACTAACTTGCAACATACTTGTGTGACTGATCATGAAGGTTGCGTAATTTCGGCCAGTAGTTTGGGAGACTGACTGCCAAGACTGTGCAAGGCACAGTCTGGGCTGCTGGGAGACTGACTAACTGTTGGAACTACACAATGCATAGTCTAGTCTGGCTGCTGACTGCTGGAATTGCGCAATGCACAATCTTAGCTGGCAATGGTTGTAGGCTTAGTGACTGCATTACACAATTTTCTTGGCCAACAATCATTGCCCCTCAGAAATGCGCAAAACAGCCCAGGAGGATAGTGCCTGGGAAGAAATGTGCATTTCTAGAGAGGAACACAAAGCCTTCCTTCCCTAGATTGCACAATGCTATCTTAGTGAAGGAAGAGTCCGGGCCGAGGTTGCCCAGACTCGCTGATGGGCAACTGAACGCGAATGTGAGTGTGAATGCATGGTGATACTGAGTGTAAGCATAAGTGAATGATCATGCATGCAAACGGTGAATGACAGATTCAGAAAACGGAACAACATGCATGTGGGTGAGGCGAGTCGCCGAATCGGCGATTGTTCATGAAAAACAGTTTCATGCATGTGACAATAGTGAGATAGCAACGAAAACTAAAACAATGCTAGTACAAGCTAATATGTATCAAAACGACAACAAGCGTTCACTGAAATCAAGCAGACAACATTCATACGAAGCGAAACACAAAAAGCACCAGAAATGCAACACAAGACATGGGAAGTGGGCTTACCCCAAAACAGCTGAGATGAATGTGCCGATAGCTCCTAGATGTGATGTGGGATGTTAGAGCTGCAAGGTGGATGTGAGGAATGAGCTCTGCAGCGTCCAATTGATGATTTTTGATAACATCGAGGTTGTGATGCGCATGCCAAAAATCTAGGGAAAACGACACTTGGTGGGAGGTTTCTGAAATGATCCTTGCATGTAACCTCCAACTGCCAAAAATAGATCCCTAAAACAAGGGATGCCTTTGCACGCTGCCTTAGGAGAAGCAACCCATGCATGCAAGTTTGTTTTTCTCGGTCCCGGAGGGAACCGGTCAACTCAGCTGCACATGCAAGAGACTGCTCGACTGATGGGAGAAAATGAGCATTTCTGGCTAGGAGTTAGGTTGGCTGCCTAGGGGATTTGCGCAATTTCTAGGCAGAGCAACTGACTGTTGCCCAGATTTTCACAACTTCTAGGCTGAGCAGCCCTGCTGGGGAAAATTGTGCAATTTTCACTATGAGTGTTGACTGCCAGAATTGCACAATTATGGAGCCCAACAGGCTGCTAGTCAGGATTGCGCAATTTCTGGAGGGAAGGCTAGTTTCCCTCCATAATTACGCAATTTCTTGGGGGAGCTGCTCAGCCTGCAGCTGGACCAAGTTTGAGTGATCAGCCTGTGAGGGGAATGCATCGAGTTGTGATCGACAAGCTGCCTTTGTGTAAGAAAAACACTGAAGCTTGTGTACTTGATGAAGCAAGACATGTTGCTGTGAAGGTGGGAAGGGAGGCTCCAAAACAAAGCTAAGGAAAAAATTTGGAGGGTGGTTTTAGCCACTACAACACCACCTAAAGGGATCACTTACCACCGACTCATTAATGGAGCCTAACCCTAAGATTGTCAAGGAGAATTGATCCATGATCTCTCAATAGCGAGGTGCTTTAATGAAGGGAACTCGACCGCTTGAGCTAACCCTCGAGGCCAGGTCTTTTGTTGTATTAAGTTTTGCAGTATGATATTTTATGTGAAATTACCATATACCTCTTATTATGGGTTAAATTATGTGTTTCCAAGAAGATTGCTATGTTAAAAAATTTTCTCTCTTGATGTAGGAGACCATCTACTTATGCATGTTGAAGGGATTGGTTGGTGGGAGAGATGGAAATTACATGATGAAAGAGCATTAAGCTATGAAATTTTAATAATGTTGTACATGTGATATTTTTTGTATGTATTTTCTTAATTGGGAGGTTAGTTGAATGCTCCCTTATTATAACTCACCCAACCCCTTAAGTTTGACTAAGGACGTGGGGTAATTAAGTTTTTAATCTTAACTTAACTTTAAAATCTATCTATGAGCCTACCAACCTAATATGCGTGTCTAGAATTTTCCCACAACAACAACTTCATCAAAATATGAGTTTAATGTGCAAAATCATGGCCCTTTAAAGTTAACCAATGGTTTTCTTCTCATTTGAGTTGCATGTCATGTCAACATGCCCATTCAATGAATACATGACCATAGACCATGAAGCATCATATTATCTATGTTATTGTGAGTATGAAGTGACACCTTGGCACTCCTGCGAAGGTATTTAACCTTTGTTTTCATTGTTTACCCACTATTTACAAACACTATGATCCCTCCATAGCTCATAAAAGAGACGAGGATCTCAAGGTTTGGGAAAGCTCCTTGTAAAGAGCCTAATAACCTAGGAATGGTATGCATGAAATTAATACCATCTCACTAGTAATATTATTTCTTTTCATTTCATTGCCAACAAGCACAAATGTACCCATATCTCTCCCTATATCCTCTATGATTTATGGTGCATTGTGATATTTGGAGTTTAAAACCTCAACCATAAACTCATGTTATTTTTACCAATTTACCTTAAGACTGAGCTTACATTCCAATCCAAACAAGGAAACAATCCCTTCCCTTTTTTATACATGTATGCATACATCAAAGATGAGATTTTAGGCCAACCACTGATGAGGTTAGGAAAATTGGCTCAATCACTAATAAAGAAAAAAACCTTGCCCCAAACAGTTGACAAGGTACTAATCTCAACCAAAACATTGACGAGGCGACAACTTTGGCCTAGAGCATCAACAAGTTTCTCTCGAGCCTGATTCGTTGATAAGGTGATTTCTCTAGCCCAATTCACCTAATGGGCATCCTTTGCTTCATAAAAAATTGTTTGTGCTACACTTTTTCAAGGCCTGGATTCAGCGTGAACAAGATAAATTTTACGGTTAAATTCCCAAAGCTTGCGAGGTCCACACTAATGATTTGAATACTTGTTAACTCAAATATGTGTTCAACCTTGGTATGTTTCTTTCATCCGGATATAACTTGGATTTGTAGGTCCTACATTGGATACTTGGTTTCACTACATACTAAATTTACTAAGGTTGGAAATATCAACTAGTAGTCCACCAGTACATTGTTAACTCGAACATTCCAACCTTAATCCCGATCTAGCTTACTCTTGTTGGCACCTAAATCCGTGAGTTCAGATAACTTATAGGCCTAGGTATTTTTCTATCCACTTTGATATAATATCACCCTAGAATCTAAATACTACAGGATCCAAATATATTAACTACGTGGGGTCTACCCTAGATATTTCACAATCCACTCCAAGCTTTGTATCTGGGTATTCAATCCACCTCTCCACTTCTCACTCGACTTAACAACCGAACACTCTGTAAGTTGGATACACCTATTGGGTTTATCACCTTTTTCTTTATATTTTTGTCTCTTTTTTCCTTAATAGTCACATACTTTATACCTAATATCCCATCTTTTGATTCAGGTATGCCAAATATTTATGTCACTCTAATCCACTAAGTTTTGCTTGCCTTTGAAAGGAGAATAGTTTTTTTGGGTCTTTTAATGACAGTATCCTGAGGAAAATGTCTACAAGATGACCTAACTGACCCAAGAAGTTGTTACTCCATTGTTTTTGGGATGTTATGACTCTAATATTCCACTTAGTTGTTACTCTAACATACCCGACTATTGTTATTTTTCCATGTCGTTATTGCCAAAGTCTTGACGATGTTTCAGGTTGTTGTTACATATGTTGTTACTTAACATAGTCAACACAATTCATAGTGACAACAAGCATTCGAATCTACCTCAATGATGTGATCAATTTGGCCACGTGGTTATGATACCCAAATTTTTAGTCATTTTCTAATTGAGGCATTCATTCTTGAAACAACATTATTTGTATACAATCTATTGTAATTAATTATTAAGAACCCTCAATTAACTTTATTTGAACAACTTGAGGATAGAGAGATTCTCATGATTGTTCATGCTTTGAATTGTTACCAAGGTTGGATCTAAGGGAAAAACCTATAAAAGGGGATCTCTCCACCCCAAGAAGCGGGCTAGAATTATTTTTCTTAGACTGTGCATCTGTATCTTTGATATGGAGATAAAAAATAGGCTTAAAAATGAAACTGCTCTAAATCTCCCAAAAATAACGTCAAGTCGTATTATTCATTGTCCTGATTCCAACTATGCTTGAATCGCTTCAAACCAACATCGTATACTCAAGTTATGATGTTATGAAGCTTTGGCCAAACAACTAAAAAAAATGTAGATGGGTTGACTGGGTTGCTGACTGGGTAGTATGTATTGTTGACGTCATGTTGATGTCAACATGCCAACTAGGCATAAAGGGGGACAATTAGAGCCCGCTAAGTGTTGGTCTGTACAGGGGTGATTTGGTATCATTCTATTGGTTGAGGTTATTTTGGTGGCCCAATAGGAGGTTGCCACGTGGCTCAATCAGAGGCTACCATGTGGCGCTTCCTCGTTGGTCAAAATTATATGTATAGGTCGAATGCGGTCAGCGAGGGTTGAACCTCCAACCTTTCATGTACAAACTTGGTGCCCAACCACCAAGCCACAAGTGTCACTTTCTTATGGTAATAGTGAATTCCGGTATAAAGTTTAAAATTAACACATATGGGGGTAGGGGGTCAGGCATTAGCCCTGGCCCCTGGTCACAACATTTCACGAGACCACCATCCAGAAACGAGGGTGCTACTAGAGAAGGGTCTAGGACCCAGGTCCCCGAGCATATGGGGCTTCACATGACTGTGTACGAGCCATGGGGTGCTACTGGGACAAGGGAGGGGATTCAACCTTAGCCCTCAGTACTATTGATTGAAAAATGACCGCCGGTCAACAACCAAGTCCGATGAGGGCAGAAGGATAAGGTCTGACCCTAAGTCACATGAATTTTGCCTAATCAGAGGCGAGCAGTGCGGGGCTGGCCCGATGGGGGTGGGAAGTTAGCCCAACCCCTAGCCACACGGGTGCCATCTGACCATTGACAAGGCAGAAAATTTAGCGCTTAGGCATCATTATGCAATTTAATGAGGCAACAAATTGCCCTTTTGGGGTGGGAATATCATCGGTCTCAGGTGAAATTGTTGCTGGAGGACTGTGTAAAGGGAAAATTTGTAGGACAATTAGTAGGTTTTGTCAATTTGCAGGACAGATAACAAAGCTTGGCTTGAAGAAGCATAACTTGCTCAATGTTTAACCTTTTTGAGCTCATGAAGAGCCTAGATGGGGGTTTTTTAGTGCCCTGGACTCAATGGAAGCCTTTGTTTGTTGGTTTGAGCATTTTATGATGAAATTTTTGCATAATCAAGTCTTTTAGTGCTAGAGGCAGAGTCAGTTTTGAAGCAGTTTGGAGGCATTTTTTAGCATGGAGAGAGCCTAGTTAGAGGTTTTCCAGCTTTCTAGTTTCATCTGCAACAACTATTACTTTTGTAAAGCAACTCTTTTAATTCTTTTATCAATGTGTTAAAGAGAGAACACTTTTCAACTCTTCATTATGGAGGAGTTGCATGTTTATGCTCTTGATTTCTGATGGAGTACAAAGAAATATTCTGTGAGGGTCCTTTTTATGTTGAAATTTTCATGACTTGCTATAAGGAGTTGTATTTTTGAGTGAGAATTGTTTGTAGGAGAAACAAGGCACTCTATTGTCAACAATTTGTATGTACTCATTTGTTGTTGAAATCAATAGAGCGGTCTAGCTATTGGAGCAGGCCCAGAGACGTAGCCTAGGAGAGGTGAACTCTGTCATCAAATCCTGGTTTCTTCTCTTCATGTTTCCCTTTTTGAGTTGCATGTGAATGTATTTCTCTTTTAAAGTTCATGTGAAACTTAAACTCACCATCTTGAAGAGGTTGTGAAACTTGTTTTACCTTTTAAGACCCATTTTGTTTACTTGCAAAGCATCAGAGGACAAACAGTTTTTGAGAGGAGAAGTTCTCCTCCATTTTCAAACCAATCTTTCTTTCACCATTAATTCTGGAGCTTTCATCCATGTTGCATTGAATTTAAATGGATATGGTCTCTTTAGTGTGACTCCTTCAAAAGTCAACATGATCGGCAGGTGGTCGGATACAAAAGATGGGATGATCTTTGATATAATCCCGATAGTGATTCCTAAGATAGATTGATTGATTATGAAACGATCCAGCCTCTTAGAAATGCCCTCATCCCCAATGTGCCCATTCCACCAAGTGGGGGTGATGGGGATCAGGATCACATCTTGAAGGCCATGTGAATCCCACATCTCTGAAAAGTAAGATGAAAGTGGATCTATGACTGCTCTTTTCCCCCAAATTTCTTCCTTCCCCAAAGAAAAGTTAAGGTCCCCTGCAATGATCAGTGAGTCCAGCCCGAGGATGCCAGATTCTGATACCTGATCCCAGAATTTTCTCCTTCTAGAGTATGGTGCATAGATGTTTAGGATGTGAAATTTGTGCATCGACCCGAAAGGTGACCTGTAAGTAAAATCCTAGCAAATGAGATGTATGCATGAAGTGTAATGGCCTTGGGGTTCCACATAACACCCAGGCCACCTGAATGTCCAATGGCATTAGAAGCACATACATACCAATCCAGACAAATGGATAGTAAAAAATCCCAAGTCTTATCATGTGAACACATGGTCTCCTGAAGGAGGATGATAGTTGGGTTGTGCACCTTAATTAGACCACACAGAGAGCATATTTTCTGGGCTGCTCCCAGGCCCCTGATGTTAATGGACATCAAATTCATGGAAGATCCCTTGTAACGAGCTCGCCCTCTCTAAGGGCCCGAGAGTCAGTTAAATTCTCTTCTGAAAACTTTAAACTTAAAGGCATCAATTTCTCTTGTATTCCATTCGTAGGTCTCCTACCTGGCTCCGTGAAATTACAAACATAGATCTTTTTAAATTTAGGGGTTTTCTTTTTCTATTTAGGGCTGACCTTCTAGGGAAGAGGTTTCTCCTTGGCCCTGGATGAATGAAAAAATGACTAAACAATCTGAAGGGGTTCGATATCTGAGGATGCAAATTGTGAAAGAGAGATTAGGTCCCGATTTGGGGATAAGTCCAAATAAGCCCCAACAGTCGTGGGCTGCAGGTGACGAGGCCCTTGCCTTTGTGAGAAGACAAAAGAATCCTCTTTCTTAGAAAAAGTATGGAAAGACATATTAGGATGGTTCTTTAAACCCCTAGGTAATATACCTCCAATAGATGATGCCAGAGGAGGTTTTGGGGGATAATTTGGTCTCGGTGGGGATATGCCCGATACTGGGGACTCATGTAAACAAGTTAGGGAATTTTCCCCCTTTTAGCCCATAGCCCACAAAGAAACACATTCATTTTTATCAAGCACAAGAGATGACATTTTTGGAGAAAGTGGGTTACCTGGGGAAAGAGGTCGACTCAGGGTAGTTCTTCCTGATGGAGCATCGTCCTTATCCTTTGACGAATTCCCACGAAATTCTTGTTGTCTAGTGTGGCCCCGGAAAGTGTGCATCTTTGGGCATGCTGAGATCAGATGTCCTGTCTCATGGCATTGTAAGTGTTACCCACCATTTTTTGGGTGATATCCCTAGGAGATTTTTTTTTCTCCAAGATGGTCCTCAACAAGCAACCAATAGCCCCTTGCAGCCACCAACTGGCTTGTTGTGCCATTTTTGTGCCACCTGAGCTAGCCATGTAGTCCCTCACCCATCTGCCATGATCGTATGTTTGAAGGTGGGCCTCCCAAACATAAAGGTATGCCTTGTAATTTGGTAATTAAGTATTTTAGTTTTCTTATCGGTGGAAAGAATGGGCTAGGTCTGTGCTCTTGTCCTCTATACCCCTTTTAGATATTAATCTTGGATTCTAGTCCCGTGGGATCTCTTTTACTGACCATTTGGCTTTAAGGATGGTATTATATGGGAAACTGATCCCAATGGATCTGAGAATGCCTCTAAGTCTTCATAAAACTATTAAAAATCATGCCCAAGGTTAAAAATCCCTTAAAAGATCAAAATTGTCATAAGAGGTACACCTTTAGCAGGGCGGAGAAACACTATCAGGCATCCCAAAACCCGTGAAATCATGAATAAAACAAAGTATTGGAGGCGGAACAGCGCAATACACAGTAGCCGTCAGATCTGGTTGATCAATGGTCCAAATCTGAGTGGCGGATCGCAATCGGCAGTGACCTTCGGCCGAGATTGGCGGGATCCACATAGGGGATGTGACAACGATCAACGGTTATCAACGCAAAGCTCATGAAAGTTGCGATGGCGATTGGTGGAGTTAACCTGGACCGTCGATCAAGCACGTAGATCGACGGCCCATATTAACTCGCCGAATCGCTATAGGGGATTGCAGAAGCGCTTATAATAGCCCCGAGGTTATTGCGATGAGTGATTGCGATATCGCAATTAGAGCAGCCTAACGGAGCGGGGTTATGGTACATGCATACATGCGATCCGATGGATCGGACGCGATAAATACTATAATCCATATTACATGAATCTTGAGATCTGCGAAGCGTCATTTTTTAATGTATTTTACAGTTTCGTTTGTTAAATGAAATGCGAAGGGAAAGCTCCGATGCGATATGTCAGACCCGAAAGGGTACCTTAAGGCTATTCGATATAGTTTCAAGTCCGGGAGAAAACCATTTACAATGCATTTGTCGCAGTTTTAAATATTTATAAAATACAAAGGGACCAAGCCTTCCCGATATGCGATGGCGATCGGTAGGTGGACCCGATAGGTGATTGAACCATATTTAAAGGAATTTGAAGTCCGACATGTCATATTTTGGCGTATTTTATCTATTAAAATATGTTTTCTCTATAAAAATAGAGCGCGGCCATTACAAGCGTTTTAGAGGCCCAAAGCACTCTAGTGCTGCAGAATGGGTGGCCACCTCCTCTCCATGCGTTGAGCAATGATTGTATAATGCTGGAGAGGGATTCAAAGCATTCAAGAGGCTGGGGAGATCGAGAGACAGGACCATGAAATGAATAGGCAACGCATTTTTGGCTATAAAGCCACAGACATAGAGCATAATAGAGGCAGAGCAGTATTCAGGCAAATACCAGAGACAGAGTTTAGGGCAGCAAGCATTAGGAGTTTCATTTCTCAGCCCCCGGTACGATCAGACAAAGTTTGAAGTCTGTTAAAGATGATATTGACAATCTTCAGCTTAAAGGAGTCTATAAAATAGACTGTTCTTGTGGAAAAAGCTACATAGGTGAAACTGGTCGCTCCCTCCAGACAAGGCTCAAAGAACATGGCGCTGATATCAGGAATGGAAGATCTCGTACCTCAGCATTGGCAGAACACTCCTCGAAGACTAAACACCATATTTGCCTGGAAAACGCATCCATTATCGCAAGAGAAGAACATCATCAAAGACGAAAGATCAGAGAAGCTCTTGAAATTATTAAGCATCCTCAGAACCTGAACAGAGACAATGGTATGGAAATTAGCGGAAGCTGGCTCCCCTTGATCAAAGAAATTAAAAGTCGCCAACCCATCCCCAGGTAATGCATCCCTTTGGTATGTTGTCCCCTCTCCTTCTCTTATTCTATTTTTTACCCTGTTTTACATCATTAGAGTTCTATAATAATTTAATTAATATATTTATTATTATATTAGTTAACTATAAATATTAACTATTTATAATTACTAATATAATTTAAATATATTAATTCAATTTAATTTATTTAATAATTATTATATTAATTATTAATTAATATATTAATTAATTATTAAATTTTTATTTAATTATCATTATATAATAATAATTAATTAATTATTATATAATAATTGATTATTATTATATTAATATTATATTTATTTATTAGCTATTATATTAATTAATATTTGAATAAATTATATTAGTTAGCTATAAATATTAATTATTAATATGATTTAATATATTAATTAGTTAATATGATTATAAATATTATTTAGTTAATTATTATTATATTAGTCAACTATAAATACTAACCACTTATAATTTAATTTATTTAATAATTATAATATTAATTAATATATTAATTAATTATTATAATATTTATTTAATTATCATTATATAATAATAATAATTAATTATTATATAATAATTGATTATTATTATATTAATATTATATTAATTTATTTATTAGCTATTATATTAACTAATATTTGAATTATTATATTAGTTAGCTATAAATATTAATTATTAATATGATTTAATATATTAATTAGTTAATATGATTTATACATATTATTTAGTTAATTATTATATTAATCAACTATAAACCTAATCATTTATAATTACTAATATGATTTAAATGTATTAATTTACTTTATATAATAATTATATTAATTATTATTTTAATTAATTAATTATTATTATAATATTAATATACAATAATAATTAATTATTTATTATACAATATTAATTAATTAATTATTATATAATAATTGGTTATTATTGTATTAGTATTTTATTAATTAATATATTAATTATTATATTAATTATAAATTAATTATAAATAAATATTAATTATGTTTAATAATTAATATGAATAACAATAAAATATTATTATTATTAATTATTTATAATAATTAATTTATTATAAATATTAATTATTTATAATAATTAATATGTATAACAATAAAATATTATTATTATTAATTATTTATTTATTTATAATAATTAATTTATTATAAATATTAATTATTAATATGAATAAAATAAAAATAAAAATAAAAATAAAATAAAATAAAATTATATATAATAAATTAAAAATTCTAGCCGACTCTATGTTCTTCCTTAATCTTCTTCCTCATTAGTATTTATTCTGCCTTATTGCTCTTCTTTTATCATCATTCTTCAACCCTGATGATGGATCCCACTTGGGATTTGAAACGTTGGTATAAAGATGTTCAAACTGTGGATTCTCCGATCACTAATTCAAAAGCATTAGGAGAGTCTGTGTATCATAGAGAACTTGAGAGATTCAAGTAATCTCTTATTATTGTATTTCTATTTGTGTGGGAGGCTCAAATTGAGCTCACTATTGTAAACAAAAAAACTCTGCTTGAAGACATAATAGAGAGGCCACCACTGAAGGCTGAACTAGGAGATGTAGCCCAGGAGTATTGCGTGAACTCCTTATTAAATTTGTTGTGTCATGTGTTATCTATTATGTTTTTCTACTGCTTCATTGTCTTTGCATTTCGAAATCTTATCGATCCATTGCATATAATGACATAGACTAATCCATGCACAAAAGTCTGTAATACCTTATTAATTATCTTAGATCTCATTTTCAGATCAAGTGGTATCAGAGCTTTAGGTTGCTAAGGTTAGACAAGCTTGTGCTGGACTGTTTATGAATGCTCACTAGATCAAAGCTTAAATTAGGAGAAGGAAAATTGGTTGAATCTAACCCAGAAATTGGTAGAATCTATACTAGGAGGAAAATGGCAGAAGAAAACCCTTTGGAATCAGACTCTCAGTTCATGGACAGTTTCATGACCATGAGAGCCATGGTAGAAGAAATGTATAGAGAATTTAAGAAAGGTCGAAGTGAAGATTCTTCTACTTCCAAACAAGACAAAGGAGCAGAAGAATCTCATATAGATGGCCATTCTGAAGGCAAAGGGAAAGGAAAAGAGGTTCCTCTGTCCACGCCTCCTGATAGCCTTGAAAATAAAAAGAAGAAAACATCTTTGATTAAATTAGATGTTAAATTTGATTTGCCTGTTTATGATGGAGAGTTAAATGCAGAGAAGTTAGATAACTGGATTAGGTAGATTGATGTGTATTGCAGGGTGAAAAATATTGATTCAGACAGAAGTAAGATTCAACTGGCCAGCCTACGCCTTGGAGGAACTACCTTGGTATGGTGGGAAGGCAGGACACAAGCTAACTTGAAGAAGCATGGTAAAATTCTTTCTGTCTGGAGTGAATTTGTTTCTGCAATTAAAAAACAATTCTATCCACTAGCTTATATGTAGCAAGCTATGATGAGTTGGAAAACTCTTCACCAATTAAAAGGGCAAAGTGTACAAAGCTACACCCAAGAGTTTAGAAAAAGAGCTTTGATTCTAGGCATTTCTTTAGACTCACCTGAAACTTTGTTGAAGTATATAGGTGGTCTACATAGTTATTTGAGACATACCATTCTCATGTTTAACCCTACCAACATAGATGAGGTATCTGTCCAGGCTACCCATCTAGAGGCTAGGGGCAAGAATGTGAACCCAGAGATTGGGGGACCATCCAAACCTACTGCAAGCAAAAACAAGGAAAAGAGGAAGCAGAAATGGAAAGAGAGGAAGGCAAATACTGTACAAAAGGCCAAACCTTCATGCACTCACTGCAAGAAGGATGGACATGATGATGAACATTGTTGGTCTTTGCATCCAGAGCTGAAACCCAAGAAGTTCGATGGCAAGAAGAAGAATATTGTTGCTGCCATACAAAAAGATTTGGGGTCAAACTCAGGTGATGAAACAATAATCGCAGCCACAGGTATAAAGGTAAAAATTCTGAAGCATCTACTAGTAATTCTGCCCAAACTATTGATAGTGAAGAAAATGAGAGAAGAAGACATGAGCTTTTTCATATTAGAGTTATTTCCAAGCATCAAAAGATTGATACTTTGTTTGATAGTGGCTCACAAGTAAATTTAATTTTTGAAGCAATTGTAAAGAAATTGGGACTGCTAACCACAACCCACAAGAAGCCATATCCTTTAGGTTGGGTATGTGAAAAGCAAAACTACAAGTGACTAGACAATATAAACTTAGGTTTTCTTTTGGGTCAGCATTTGTGGATGAAGTTGAGTTAGATATTGTTCCCTTGGATATATGTGGAATTGTTTTAGGAAGTCCTTACTTGTATGATAGAAAAGCCATATTCTATAGAGCTAAAAATAAGTATCAACTTGTTAAAGATGGAATAGAATATATTGTAAGAGCTCACAAACTCAAGAATAATTATACTCTCATAAACTCAGGGCAAATGAAAAGAATTGTAACTTCATGCAAGCAATTTTTACTGATGGTTGTAAAGGAAAAGAAACTTGATAAAACCAATGTATTTGAAGGCTGTGATGCTAAACAGCAAGCTGATTTAGAAAGAGTTGTTTCAGAACATGATATCTTATTTCAAGAACCTAAAGGTCTACCACCCAAAAGGGAAATTGTACATGATATTAATTTGCAGCAAGATGATCCATTGCCTAACATCGGAATGAACATGTTATCTGCTTTAGAGAATGCATAAATCAAGAAGCAAGTACAGGAGCTGCTCGAGAAAGGGTTCATAAGACCGAGCACATCACCATGCGGTTCTCCAATAATGTTGGTGAGAAAGAAGGACAATTCGTGGAGGATGTGCATTGATTACCGAGCACTGAATAAAGTAACGATCAAAAATCGTTATCCCCTTCCTCGCATTGATGATCTATTGGATCAACTAAAAGAGGCTGTTTACTTTTCCAAGTTGGACCTATGTAGTGGTTACCATCAGATCAGAGTAGCAGAGCAAGATGCATGGAAGATTGTTTTCAAAACAAAGCAAGGGCTATATGAATGGCTAGTTATGCCTTTTGGCTTAACTAATGCTCCTGCCACTTTCATGAGAGTAATGAATGATGTACTCAGGCCTTTTATTGATGATTTTGTAATTGTATATTTGGATGACATTCTTGTATTTAGTAAAACACGGAAAGAACATTTGCAGCATGTAAAGCAAACTCTAGATGTTTTGAAAAAGGAAAATCTCCATGTTAAATTATCAAAATGTGAATTTGGAAAACGTCTTTGAATTATTTGGGTCATATAGTAGGGGGTGGTGAATTGAAGATAGATCACTCTAAGGTTGCAGTCATTGTAAACTGGCCTCAACCCAAGTCTGCCACTGAAGTTGGAAGCTTCCTAGGGGCAACACAATATTGGAGAAAGTTTATTGCTAACTTTTCCTTAATTGCAGCTCCCTTGCATGCTTTGACAGGATTGAACAAGGTGTTTCAGTGGGGAGGCAAACAGTAGAAAGCCTTCGACACCTTGAAACAAAAAAATTAGTACAACACTAGTACTAGCATTGCCAAATCTTCAACGACCATTTGAGATCGAAACAGATGCCAGTGATTATGCCATGGGAGCAGTGATGATGCAACATGGTAAACCCATATGCTACCATTCTAAGACTTTTAATTCTACAGTAGTTAATTATCCTACATATGATAAAGAATTGTATGCATTAGTCCAGAGTGTGAAAAAGTGGAAACATTACTTAATGGGCAAAGAAACAGTAATACATATTGATCATCAACCACTTCAGTACTTGCACTCACAAACTAAGTTGCAACAATCAAGACATTATAGGTGGATGGGTTTCCTACAACAGTTTCATTTAGTTATCAGATATAAAAGGGCATACACAATAAAGTTGCAGATATGTTGTCCAGACCAATCATAAATGCATCTACTATACTTAAGCATAACTCAGTAATGCATGAAAGCTACATTGAACAATATGCTCAAGATATAGACTTTAAAGATGTATATGTAGCTTTAAGTAATGGCAAAAAGGTAGAAGAAGTGGATTACTATATTAAGGACCAACTCTTGTATCATTTGGGAAAGCTATGCATTCCACAAACAGAGAGAATTAATATAATTAGGGAAGCACATACTTCTATGATATCAGGTCATTTTGGTGTAAGCAAAACAATTGCACAACTACAAAGATACTGCTATTGGCCAAAAATGCATGAAACAGTTTCTAGATATGTAAGAGGGTGTACCATGTGTGCTAAAAGCAAGCCCAGCAATAGAAAACTAGGCTTGTACACTCCACTGCCAATCCCTTCCCGTCCTTGGGAAAGTGTTTCCATGGACTTTGTTGGGGGATTGCCAAAATATAGAAAAGGACATGGCTACTTATATGTTATTGTGGACAGGTTCAGCAAAATGTGTGTTCCAATAGCTTGTAATAAGCATATTACAGCTGAACAAACAACGAAATTGTTCTTTCAGCATGTCTAGGTGCATTTTGGGTTACCCACTTCCATAGTATCTGATCGAGACTCCCGATTTGTTGGGAAGTTTTGGTCAAGTCTGTGGGAATTAATGGACACCAGACTGAAGAAAAGCACAACCTTTCATCCACAGACAGATGGCCAAACAGAGGTAGTCAACCGGACAGTGATCCAGTTGCTCAGGGGTTATTGCAGCAAGCATCCCAAGCTTTGGGATGAACATTTATGTTATGTGCAACATGCTTACAACCATGCTAAACATTCTTCTACATAGAGATCTCCTTTTGAGACCTGTTTTGGTTTTATACCAAGGTCTCCCTTGGATTTTGTCTTTGAAAAAGATATAGTAGTTGCTGGACACAGTGATGTGGATAAAGCAACCAGATTCATTGAACAGATCCAAGAGATTCACCAGGCAGTGCAGGAACAGCTGGAAAAGAGCCAAGCCAAATACAAGGCAAGGCATGATAAACACCAGGTGGAGCACAACTTCCAAGTTGGCAATCAAGTATGGCTATATATCAGCAAGGACAAAATGCAAGGTGAAGGAAAGAAGTTGAAGCCAATAAGGTATGGGCCTTTTAAGGTACTTGAGAAAATTGGTGAGAATGCTTTCCGCCTTGATCTGCTAGCATACATGCACATCTATTCAGTAGTAAATTCAGAAAATTTAAGACTGTTTGAACCTTCATTAATTGAAGATCTTGAAGAGCAAAGTCAATTGCCTTCCATTGATGATCTGTTGCCTGAATACCTCAATGAGCTATAGGAAGATACAGTTCTGGACAGGAAGGTGAGGACAACACGCAGAGGAGATGTTGAGTACCTAAGGATTGGACTCAAAGGTTCAAAACCCAGCAGTGCAAAATGGATAGAGATTGGACAAGTGAGACAACAATATCCTCACTTGATTGATGCTTGAAAACCAAATTTTGGTGGTCTGAAAGCCTTTTTCAGTGGGAAGGCGTGACCCAAATGGATCCGAGAATGCCTCTAAGTCTTCATAAAACTATTAAAAATCATGCCCAAGGTTAAAAATCCCTTAAAAGATCAAAATTGTCATAAGAGGGACACCCTTAGCAGGGTAGAGAAACACTATCGGGCAGCCCAAAACCCGTGAAATCGTGAATAAAACAGAGTATTGGAGGCGGAACAATGCAATACAAAGTAGCCGTCAGATCTGGCCGATCAGTGGTCCAGATCTGAGCGGCGGATCGCAATCGGTAGGATCCACATAGGGGATGCGACAGTGATCAGCGGTTATCGGCGCGGAGCTCATGAACGTTGCAATGCTGATTGGCAGAGTTAACCTGGATCGTCGATCAAGCGCGCAGATCGATAGCCCATATTAACTCACTGGATCACTATTGGGGATTTCAAAAGCACTTAAAACAGCCCCGGGGTTATTGCGATGAGCGATTGTGATATCACAATTAGATCAGTCTAACGGAGCGGGGTTATGGTACATGCATACATGCGATCCGATGGACTGGACCTGATAAATATTATAAGCCATATTACATGAATCTTGAGATCCACGAAGCATCATTTTTTAATGTATTTTGCAGTTTCATTTGTTAAACGAAATGCAAAGGGAAAGCTCTGATGCGATACGCCGGACCTGAAAGGGTACCTTAAGGCTATTCGATATAGTTTCAAGTCCGAGAGAAAACCATTTACAATGCATTTTTCACAGTTTTAAATATTGATAAAATACAAAGGGATGGAGCCTTCCTGATATGTGATGGCGATTGGTAGGCGGACCCGATAGGTGATTGAACCATATTTAAAGGACTTTGAAGTCTGACATATCATATTTTGGTGGATTTTCTCTGTTAAACTGTGTTTTCTCTGTAAAAACAGAGCACGACTGTTACAGGGATTTCAGAGGCCCGAAGCACTCTAGCGCTGTGGAATGGGTGGCCACCTCCTCTCCATGCATTGAGCAATGATTGTATAACGTTGGAGAGGGATTCAAAGTGTTCAAGAGGCTGGGGAGACCGAGAGACAGGACCATGAAACGAACAGGCAACGCTTTTCTAGCTATAAAGCCACAGACAGAGAGCATAACAGAGGCAGGACAGTACTCAGGAAAATACCGGAGACATAGTTTAGGACAGAGAGCATTAGGGGAGTTGTGTACTCATAGAGAACCTGAGAGATTCAAGTAAGCTCTTATTATTGTATTTCTGTTTGTGTGGGAGGCTCAAATTGAGCTCATTATTGTAAACAAAAAAACTATGCTTGAAGACATAATAGAGAGGCCACCACTGAAGGCTGGACAGGGAGATGTAGCCCAGGAGTATTGGGTGAAATCCTTATTAAATTTGTTGTGTCATGTGTTATCTATTATGTTTTACTACTGCTTCATTGTCTGTGCATTTCGCAATCTTATCGATCCATTGCATATAATGACATAGAATAATCCATGCACAAAAGTCTATAATACCTTATTAATTATCTTAGATCTCATTTTCATATCAGAAACCGTGATTTTTGTTGCGTGGTCTCACACCCTCATCCACATATATTGTCCCCTTCCCACCCATTCTAACCTCATTCATCATTTCTCCCACGTGGGTCCACATAGGGCTATATCTTACACATCATGCTCTTACCCCTTAAGCCCCGAGCAGTTAATTAAAGAAAAATCATAAGAGGAAAAAGGTATATAAAGAAGGGTGGAGAAATCAAGGTTGGGGCACCTCATGTACCAAAATTTCTCCCTCTTATACATTATATACCCAAGTGTGGGCTTCCCTTTTACTAGCTACCCTTGTACCCCAACATGTGGCCCAAATATGCCCCTTCTCATTCCCTACTCCATTCATCTCTTTACCATAGGCCACAACCTTTTAAAGGATGTACCTTGGACAAATTATCCCCTTTAGAAGTAGAAACCACCTAATAGGATACTCAGTTAACCCCATTTGGAGCTTGGAGACATTAGCACATGCCAAAGCCCATTATGGAAGTGGCCATTATGAAGTCCTCAATTTGTGGTCCATGGTTTGTAAGATCTTTTACTCGATTTCCTTGATGACTTGTTGTATTGGAAGGCTAGGGGACACTTTCGATCTTATGCAGGATTGCAGGTGGTCTCCATCCTAGGTTTGGTCTCCCTATACAAGGTCCTAACCCTCCAGAGGGATACATTGGAACATGTAGGGGGTGTTTTGAGAGCCATGGGCCTCCACATTAGTATACAACACTCCATGGATCCCCAGAGATGTTCACAGATTGCTCGAGACTCACTTATTGGACGAGGAAGATGCACCTGGTTCACCTTTGCCCAGCCGTCCCCACAGTTATACCATGCACATGGCAGATGACCTAGGACTTGTGTGCTAATGTGGCATCACTTACACCATCATCTAAGCCCTTACAAATGGTCTATTGGCATCTTCAACTTACTTGGATACCCATGAGGTCCCTTGTGTGCCCTCACAGCTATTGGGAGCACGACAGTTTTATAATGTGGAGAACAAGGGGCCAACCCCTTGTCCATTACTTTTGGAAGTCAAACTCATCATTTTTGGCACTTATGGACTTCATTAGGCCTCTTAGAGAGCCCAATGACATACATCATTGATTATTCAACCTCTTGGGAGGCTTATTATTTTATTTATGAGCTAGTTTGGTGGGCTTGTCACCAATAGATAGTTATTTGCACATTATTTTAGTTGATGGGCTAATGTAGGCTCAAATTAGGTAATTCAAACTCCTAATGAGTGTATAAATAGGAGAGACATGAATTCATTTGTATCATCATTTGGATTGGATCATATCTTCTTGTGATAGTTTCGCTATCTTTTGAGGATGAGACTTTTTTAATGAATGGGTGCATTTCGATGTTTGGTTATTCTTATTTGTCTTCGAGCTTCTATGTTGGAATATCTTGGTGATTGGATATATTCTTCTTACATGTAAGTACATTTTAATGCTATTTTGATTCTTTATTTTGTTGCATTCATGATATTGGGATTTTCACTATTTTAGGGTTAATTTGTTGCTTTTCTTGGAACAAAATTGTGGAAATTAAATCTCTAAATAGTGTTGTATCATGATTGTGCCATGTTTGAATGAATGAATTTTCCTAGTGACATCCTTGTCTTGAAAAGTCACCAAATATTATTGAACGAAGTATAAATTACCTTAAAGCTACTTCCATTAAGCTCTAATGCCCAACGAAGTTGTCTTTGAGGCCTCCTTGACAAGTGGAAATCAATCCAAAATCTAAATCTTCCATGACTGCATCTCTCCCAAAGTACAAAGCATTGGTCCTCCTCTGGTGATCACTTTAAAGCTTATTTTTTTCACCTTCCCCTCTTTTTCAAGGCCTAGCCTACATAGGTCTCCTAGGGCATCAATTATCTCACAATATAGTCATCAAAGTACTTCAATGTTTGGTCCACAACTATGTTGGTGTGTCCTTAAGAAGCCCCCAAAATTTCATGAGATTCCAAAATTGGGATCTTGAGATATAGCAATCCCTAGATTGTAGAGTCTGAAGATTGTCCTACCATAACATCCTTTTTGCCTAAAAATCCTCTTTTTTTCATATATATTTACCACTTAAATAAAACAATATCTACCAGGTTTTGATGAAGGTATGCATTAGTATGTTTTCTTGTTCATATTCAACTGTATACCCTGTTGTTTTAATTAAAGTTATAATTGGCTACCAAATCAGTCTGTTTCGGCAGCTAGTCGAGGATTATGTGGCTGTCTTCATTGTTCACGAGGTTCCAGAGCTCCAGGTCAATAGTGAAAGGTGCGGATGGATAGAGGATGACTCCCTCATGGATACCTTCCTATCCACTTGAAACTGTTTGCCAAAAGAAGCATAGGAGATCGTGGTCAAACTCCAAGTCAACCACCGAATTAACGTATAACAAAACCTGAGATCAGTTGGAACCTTATAGTTTTGCTTTCGGAATAGCAAAATGACGGTTTAATGATATAAGTTTAGATAGGATTAAGAGATATTAGGCTTAAAATATTCATACAGTTATGCCAAGAGACCTGTTATAAAGCTAATGCCCGCACTGTTATTTGGGTGCGCGCCGAATGATGTGTTTATGAATAGTTTATGAATTTCATGTGAATGAAATTGGTTTTTGTGTGCAAGCGTTGTGTTGATTTGAAGCTCTGAATTGCTATGTGGAGGACCCCTACAAATAGTGGTAGGTTTTTAATCAAAAACAATCTGATTTCCTTTAATTCTTCAATTGCTCTGTTTTGTGTGACGATGCTGCATAATGATCTCGCCAATGAATTGTTATATGCATAAGAACTTTAATTTGCTTTATACCTAGTTTAGACTATTATCTAATTTGCTTTATACCTAGTATTGCACAGTTCTTTCCTTTGCTTATTATCCAAAGTAATTTAAGTGTGTTCAAGTCACAATATAGATGTTGCTTGGGTTATTTTGTTTGAGCAGAAATTGAACAAGCGAGAGGACCTCTCCTAAAACAATTGAGTTCAACAATATTCCTTCATAGCTGATAAAATAGGTTTCTTTTTGCATTTAAGAGAATTAGGAGCTGCAACATAGAAATTTAAGGTCAAAAATCCCAAACAATATAACATAAGAAAAATTACTCTCACATCATCTACGAACTAATTGGATAGATATTAATTCCTAGGAAATTTGATCAACATCCCTAAGAATTACAACACTAATACAATTGACAAACATTGCCCCCATCTTGAGTTTAGATCTTAAAAAATACCTAATGACCTAATGAATAACTTCTAAGCACATATTGTGCATTCGTACTTCATCAGTCTACGCACCTTAGTTGAAAATTTATGATTGCCAATTCAAGGACATTGAATTGACCAAAAATTTTGGTGTTGTTTTCAGGGAAGTACAATTAGAAGTAAAAAAACAAGAAAAACAAAACCATCATTAATTTAAAACATGACATGCGTAGGGATAGAGACTCTCGGGGTAGAATTGTAGGACGAGGAAGAAGTTTAATTCCCACAAATCCACTCACTCTACCACTATTTCGAGATTCCACACCACCTACTCAAACCCGAATTCCATTTGGAGGTCAACAAAGACTTCGTGAAGTATCAAGATCAGAAATTCAATCTAGAACTTCACCCACTTCTTCTACTAAAGCTATAATTGAATAAAATACGACATCACCAACCACAGGAGTAGTCTTTCTATCCCCCACTGGTGAACAAATTGTGGGAGAAAAATTAGAAATTCCTAGTGAAGAAGAGGAATTGGAAACTTATTCTGAACAACCATTGATAGAGGAACCAAAAAGATTAGAAGAACACTATCTTAGCTCCGAAGAATCTATCATGGCTGAAGAAGGGGAAGGAGAAGTACACAATTTCCATGGCAAAGAAGATAGGATTGGAGGTAGAGGAAGAGGAAGAGGTAGAGGTAGAGGAGGGGGTAGAGGCAGAGGAAATCAAGATCCTTCGGGATTCCGTAATCTTGATGAAGATACAACCCTCACAATGAAAAATATATCACCCTTGATTCTTCCTAATTTCCATTGTAAAAGAAACGAAGATCCAAAGACATTTCTCTTCGAATTTGAAGTATTATGCAGATCATATGACTAGTTGCATGATGCTCAAAAGTTGAAATTGTACCCCGCCACATTAAAAGACTCAACATTAAAACGGTTCATGAGTCTAGGAGTGCATTACATAACAACATGGGCACAGATGAAAGAGGATTTCTTAGGCAAGTATAGAGATTATTGTATGCCTAGTAACCTTAAAGATGAAGTCTTCAAAATGACACAAAAAGAAGATGAGAATCTTGAAGACTTGGTAGAAAGGTTTGTTTATAATGTTAAAAGAGAAAAAATGGATAATTTGGATGAAGAAACCTTAAAATCTCTTTTACTTAGAGACATAAAAGATGAATGGATCAATCTCCTTAACCTAACTAGAAAAGGAGATATTTCCCAACTACGATTTTCATATATTTGTGATTTATGTGTACATATCTCAAGGGGCAAAGCAAGAGTTGGAAAGAGTCCTAGGGACCCTCTCTTATGAAGAATAAACAAGTCTACAGCTGGGATAATTAGTAGGGCAGAAATAGGAAATCGGTTTGACACCTTTAAAACAGATATTTTAGGGAGCCTAAGTGAACAAATAGACACCCTTAAAATACAAAACAAGTAAAATTATGAAAATGCTGCATTATCCATCTTTTGTCCCAAATGTCGAAAAAAACATGCTCTGAGAGAGTGTCCCTTAGACTTAAAAGCCATAGAAACTAGTGTCATATGTGCAGATAATCATGATACAAAGGAATGTCCATCCTTACTAGGTCTTAAGGCTATATTCAATGAGGAAGGAATCTCATAACCAGTAGACCCTCTCTATTTTATAGCCAAAAGACCATTGCAAAACCCCCAACCAAATCAATCACAAGGATTTAGACCACAACAATTTGCCTAGTCTTCACAAAGTAATTGGAATTCAACCTGGCAGTATTGGGCTCTGCTACAATCATAACTTGGAATCAAGGATGTAAAAGTCCTTATGGAGCCTATGCTCAATATCAACAATACTCACCATCCTACATTCCACCACAATTCTTAACCTCGTCCAATCAAATTCCTCAAGCTAATCAATTGCCACAAGTCCCAGTTCAGAATCAAAACCCACAACTTTCCCTACCATTTCCACAAAAATAAAATCAATTACCCGCTCAACCACTTCCAAATCCTAATAATAAGATACCACAACAACCAGTATACAACATGGAGGGTCAGAATCCTCAAAATTATGTGATAACCCCACTAGACCTAAACAATGTCCAATTAAGGTCTGGAAGAGTATTACCAAAAAACCCTCTTGTTGTCATTCAAAAAACAAAATCTGATCTTCAAAAACATAAGAATCAATCAGAAGAAGGGGAGACTTCTCTCCCTCAAAAAGAAAATAAACAAACAGAAGAAATTCCAATAGATGCTCCTATCATAGAACAACCTTCAATATCAGTTAAACCACCTTTCCCAAAAAGGTTGAAAATCAATGGAGGAGTAGAGAAACAAATTATCTTGCCTGATTACAATATGATGGATGAATTGAGAAATGTTTGTATTAAGATTCCTTTATTACAAGCCATAAAAGAAATACCAATTTTTTCAAAAACAATTAAGGAATTAAGTACACAACGATCAGGAAGAAGAAGAAAATATATAAAAAGAATTCAGTTAGTCGGAAAAATTGCAAACATTATGATGGGAAGACAACAATTCAAAAATATTTAGACCCAGGAAGCCCCATCGTAAAAATTCACATCAATGGAACTGAAATACCAAACACACTAATTGACCTAGGAGCAGCCATAAACATAATGAGAAAACAAGTTATGGATACACTTAGGCTTCCTAACCTTCAATACACATCAACCTTATTGCAATTAGTAGATAGATCTATTATTAAACCAGATGGTGTGTTAGAAGATGTTTGTGTATCTTTATATTCTTGGGAATATCCTATTGTTTTCATGGTCTTAACACCCAAGAACAATCTAGGAGGACATCCATTAATTCTAGAAGGCCTTGGTTGGCTACAACAAACGCTTTTATCGGTTGTGGGTCAGGTGATATGTTTATCTTAGATGAAAATTCTACAAAGAAATTTACATCATACCCCCCTGCAAGAACAACGATAGATACAGAAACTGAAGAATGGATAGAAGATGGAGAAGATCTACAACCTATTTTTGTCACTGAACAAGTAAAAGAGGAAGACAAACTTTTGAATGTACTAGAAAATAATGAATCTTCCTCACATTATGAGCATAGTCAAAATGAATATCTCACCTCTAAACAAGTATCATTGTTGTCCATGGAAAAATTTGGGAATTCCTCGATAGTAATCTTTCCAGGAAAAACCTTGAATGCTAATGAAAATTTGAAAGACATGCAAAAGAAACAATTGATAGAAATTTTACAGAAACATTCTTCTACTTTTGCATGGGAATACACTGACATGAGAGGGATTGATCCTAAAACTTGCATACATCATATCTACATTGAACAAAATGCAAGACCAGTTAGACAACCTCAGTGAAGAATGAACCCAAATCTAAAAGAAATTGTTAAGGAAGAATTGCAAAAATTATTAAATGTAAATTTCATCTATCCAATATCTGACAGCCAGTGGGTTTCACCCCTAGTAATCATCCCTAAAAAGAATGGAAAATGGAGAGTATGCATCAATTATAGGGAGTTGAATAAAGCAACATTAAAAGACCACTTTCCATTACCTTTCATAGACCAGGTCTTAGATACTTTAGCAGGAAAAAAATATTTTTCCTTCTTGGATGGGTTCAGTGGATACAACCAAATTCAGGTGGCCCCTAAAGATCAGGATAAAACCACATTCACTTGTCCAAGGGGAACTTATGCTAACCAGGTACTTCCCTTTGGGTTATGTAATGCTCCAACAACATTCGAAAGGGCAGTCCTTGGCATTTTCTCTAACCTTATCCATGATTGTGTGGAGGTGTATAGGGAAGATTTCACAGTATATGGGGATTCTTTCAATGAAGCACTAGAAAACCTGGAGAAAGTCTTAATAATATGTTAAGAAACAAACCTCTCATTAAGCCATGAAAAATGCTTCATGATGTTTAACGAGGGAATTGTTTCAGGTCACCATATTTCCGGAGATGGAATTAAGGTAGACTCATCTAAGGTGGAAGTCATTTCCAAGTTATTAGTTCCAAGTATTCAAAAGGATGTTAGAAGTTTTCTTGGTTTTACCGGATACTATAGAAGATTTATAGAAAACTTCACAAAAATTGCATCCCCACTCTTTCAATTACTCACCAAAGATTGTGAATTCATTATGTAGATCTTCCGGAGACATCGCATTAGGTTTCTTTCTGATCGATGTTTCGAACCAGCGACGGTGGTTCATCTTCAGGATGTGAAATATTATAGAAAGATTGTTCTCATTTTTCTAAATAAATAGAGATGAGATGCTAAGCCGACAGATATTAGATTTTAAAAATTTTTAATTTTTAATTTCTTCTATTATGTTTTAATTATAATTTTAATAGTTTTATGATATTATGCTAATTTAATTACATTTTGTGACATATATGGATTTTAAATTCATTATATAACTATTATTATCTTAATTAGGGTTACTGTCATATTAGTTTCATTAGGGTTATATCTATTATGTTTGTATTAATTTTTAATTAATTTTATAATTATTTCAATTATATTTATTTTAATTAATTATATTATTATTATTATTATTTATTTATTTAGTTTTATTTCAATTGTTATCAATTTTGATTGTTATAATTGTTATGTTGGTTTTAATAATTTATTGTGAATTCAGTTGGAATTCCAAATGTCAAGTTGCCTTTGAAACATTGAAAAAGAGAATTTCTGAAGCACCCATATTAAAAGGACCTAACTGGAAATTTCCTTTCCATATCTCAACAGATGCTTCAGATTCAGCCTTAGGAGCTATTTTAGGACAAAAAGATCTCACTCCTTATGCTAATTATTATACTAGTAAAAATTTAACCCCTGTAGAGTTAAATTATATTGTAACTGAAAAGGAGTTCTTAGTTGTAATTCATGCCATTAATAAATTCAGACATTATATAACTGGCTATGAAACCTTTGTTCACACAGACCATTCTGCCATTAGATACCTAATGAATAAACCAGTCACTAATGGAAGAATAACTAGATGGCTCGTACTTTTACAAGAATTCAACATAACCATTCTAGATAGACCAGGAAAACAGAACACACTTACCGATTTTCTATCTAGAATACAAAAATGAAAACAATGATCGACTCGTAGAAGATAAATTTCGTGATGAATATCTCTTTGCAGTATCTACTAAATCACTTTGGTATGCAGATATTGCTAACTACTTGGCCACGGGAAAAATGCCATTTCATTTATCTCATAGAGAAAAAAGAAGAATAGTCCACAATAGCACATCCTACTCATGGATAAATGAGAAATTATATAAGACGGGACCAGACCTCATCATTAGAAGATGTGCTCGGGAGGACGAAATACCAGAGATACTAAAAGCTTGTCACGATGAGCCATGTGGAGGACATTTTTCTGACAAGGGAACTTCTTACAAAATCCTGCTCTTAGGATATTATTGGCCTTCCATTTTCAGGGACACCAAGGAACATGTTAAGAGATGTGACAGTTGTCAGAGAATGGGAAAACCTACTCTTTCAAATGAAATGCCACTACAACCATAGGTACTGATCTAACCATTTGAAAAATGGGCACTGGATTTTGTTGGACCAATCAGCCCACCTTCAAAGCAAAAGAAGTATATTTTGGTATGTACTGATTATGTCAATAAATGGGTAGAAGCTAAAGCACTTCCTTTTGCTACTGAAAATACTGTAGTCTCATTTCTTTTTGAGGATATTTTTACTCGTTTTGGTGTTCCAAGAGAAATTGTAATAGATCAAGGGACACAATTCATAGCCAGACTAGTGCAGAGGCTTGTGGACCAATACAAGATAAAACATCAGAAGTCAACTTCATACCATCCACAAGCCAATGGACAAGTTGAGTCCACAAATAAGGTGATCAAGGCTATCCTTACAAAGACTGTACATCTACATAGGAAAGACTGGGTGGAAAAGCTTCCAGAAGCCTTATGGGCCTATAGGACTACATGGAGGAATACTACAGGACATACTCCCTATGAACTTGTTTATGGGAAGCAAGTCTTACTTCCAATAGAATTCCAGATCCAGACCTATAAGACAATAGTCCAGTTAGATCTTGACTTGTCAGAAGCCCAGAAACAAAGGATGACACAATTAAATGAGCTCGATGAAATCAGACAAGAGGCCTTCCAAAGGACTAACCTAGTGCAACAACAGAGGTCAAGATGGCATGAGAATGTCTTTGACAATGGTGCAGTTAGATCCAGGACTATTGATGAAGAAATAACTCCTTTATTAGTAAATGGACATCGACTCAAGCTTTACCAGAAACCATTAACAAGAGAGGAATTTGTTAAAATATTTCAGGATAATTCAGAACTGAAGATGGTCAAGAAGAATTCCTCTTCTTTTCCACCTTAGAAATTTTCATTCAGTTTGTTCTTTAAATAAAATAAGAAAAGGGAAAAAAGAAAAAAAGAAGAAAAAAATATAATAAATAAATTAGATATATATATATATATATATGAAAAAAATAGTAATAAATTTTGTATAAACATGAAAACCAACATGTTGTTGGCATGTTTATACAGAAAATTTAAAGTGAAAACCAACTCGTTGGCACTTCAAATTTTTTTTTCAAAAGAAAAAAAACAACAATAAAGTTCATCTACTAAAGCTTTCTTTCTCTTAAGCTGCAGAAACAACAAATTTCCGAAGCTGGGACAACTTTCCGCAGCTTGAACAACTTTCCACAGCTTGGACAAGTTTCCACAGCTAAACAAATTTCTGCAGCCTAAAATTTTTGAAGTCTACAAGAATACTTGGTGATCTAGATTAAAGGACAATTGACAACAAGGCACCTGCAGGAGATTAAAGGACAATAAATAAGGTCAGCAACAAAAAATTAAAAGGTACGCGCTACTTTAATTTAACAATAGGGAAGGTTATATAGCATGTATGAGTAAGAAAATATAGTACTAAAGTGCAATCATTATAACCTAAGGGTAATGGCCGCCTAACGAAATATCATATGCCACAACTCTAAAAGTCATATCACTTCCTTGTGCCAAATCTGCCAAATTAATTACCAAATCATAAGTTTGAATGCGCCTAACGGTCGAATTCATTCCCATAATCCTTTTGATAATCCATACGTTCTTCCCTATTCTTACACTCCTTTGTTCTTTCACAATCATTCCATCTTTCTGCCAGCTAGCAACCTTACCAGTCCCATTTTCCTATCAAGGTACCCAATCTTCAAGGCAAAGCATCCTTTGGCATGGGGGTAATTGTTCGAACTAAGCTAGTAGGGAAGCAACTCCTAGAGGGGTACCCACAAACTAGGGAGCTGTTGCAAAGAAGACAATGGTTGCAGTTCATTGAGAAATTTAACGGCTTCCACAAAGAGGTAACCAAGACATTTGCATGCTCATTCAATGGAATGGAGGCCGAAATTGGGGACATAAAACTCACAGTAATGGAGTCTATGATCGCTGAGGCCACTGAGTTGCCAAGACATGGAGAAAAATGGTTTAAAAACAGAGGGATTGACAATGAGGACTGGAAGGTTTTCCTCAAGAATTCGAACATGGACACCACGGTCTACAAAAAAGGTATTCCAAGCTCTACTCTTAAAAACAAATGGAGAAACTTATTACTTGTGCTTCAGAAGTTTATCACTTGTGAGGGTAGGTTCGAGCAAATGTATTTTTATCATGTTAGAATGATGATGCACTTCCTCGAGGATCATCAGATGAACCTCCCCTATTTCCTCTTGAATAGCCTCAGGAAAATGGCTACAAATGTTCAGAAGAAAATTCAATGCATAGAAAACACCATGTATCATCATGGTTTGGTAAAAATATTGGTCGAATTTCATCTCTGAAGTATAGGAGATGACTGGGAGAGTTTCCTAATAAGAAACCATTTTGAGGAAAAATCCCTAGAAAAACCAAGTAGCAGCAGGGCCCTCAGAGGGAGAAAGAGAACCATAGAAATGATAAAGGAACATGCACCTCAAACTCAGACAAAGGTAATAGAAGAAGAGCTGCCTATAGTAAAAATTTTGCAGAGAATGAAGAGGGGAAACCCTAGAAGAAAGAAAGCTAGCCCAGGTAAAGAATAATTCTCACAAACTAAAACCTATCCTATAAAAGAAAAATCAGAGAATAAGAGGAGGAAAGTGCAGAAAACACAAATCCTGGGGTTAACAAGGAGCACGAGGTTGAGCACGACTCCACAAACAACCTCAAAGACTACAGACTACATTAACCTTGAGGAAAACGAGCCAAATGAAAAGGATCCAACTGAAGAGGAGCCAATAGAGAACACTCCAACAAAGATTGAGCCAATAGAGGATGAGTCAATTGAAAGCCATGGGAATTCTCCAAAAGGGTCACCAAGATCATCACCACAGCCTTACAACTCACCTCTAGAAAGCCCGATACATAGTCCAGGAATTGACCCCGCACAACAGGAAATCTATGACTACATAGAGTCACTGGAAAGGAAGGTGACAACAACAAAGGAAACAATATAGAGCCCTGGAGAAGGAAGCAACCAGGTGAATGAACAATCGGCCTCAAACATCTTGAAGCAGGAAATCTTTGAACTAGAAACACTGAATCGGTATCTTAAAAATGAAAATCAAGCCCTGAAGACACAGAGTGAGATACAAATTGCCAAGAGTGACAATCTGATCCTACATCTAAGCTTGTGGTATAAGAAAAACAAGAAGCTGAAGAAAGAGAACATAATTATGCAAAGAGAGATAATCAGTTTAAAGTACAAAATTCTAATGAGGAAGCCTAGAATGCCAATCTCTACCAAAAAGAAGAAAACAATGAAGCAGGGAGATGACAAACAAGAGGTACAAGCAAAAGACAAGGAAGAAGCGTATGAGGACATACAACATCTCCAGTCCGGGGGAATGTAGAGTCTGAAGATTGTCCTACCATGACATCCTTTTTTCCTAAAGATCCTCTCGTTTTCATATATTTACCACTTAAATTAAGGCATATCTACCAGGTTTTGATCAAGGTATGCATTAGTATGTTTTCTTGTTCATATTCAGCTATATACCCTATTGTTTGAATTAAAGTTATAATTGGCTATCGAATCAGTCTGTTTCCGCAGCTAGGCTAGGATTCCGTAGTTATCTTCATTGTTCGCGAGGTTCCAGAGCTCCAGGTCAGCAGCGAAAGGTGTGGATGGATAGAGGATGACTCCCTCATAGATACCTTCCTCTCCACTTGAAACTGTTTGCCAAAAGAAGCATAGAAGATTGCGGTCAAGCTCCAAGTCAACTACCGGATTAACACAAAACAGAACCCGAGATCAGCTGAAACCTTATCGTTTTGATTTCAGAATAGCAAAATGACAGTTTAACAATATAAGTTTAGATAGGATTAAGAGATATTAGGCTTAAAATCTTCATACAATTATGCTAAGAGACCTTATATAAAGCTAATGGCCGCACTATTATTTGGGTGCACACTGAATGATGTGTTTATGAACAGTCTATGAATTTCGTGTGAATGAAATTGGTTTTTGTGTGCAAGTGTTGTGTTGACTTGAAGTTCTGAACTACTATGTGGAGGGCCCCTACAAACAGTGGCAGGTTTTTAATCAAATACAATTTGATTTCCTTTAATTCTTCAATTGCTCTGTTTCGTGTGACAAGGTTGCATAATTATCTTGCCAGCGAGTTGTTATCTGCATAAGAACTTTAATTTTCTTTATACCTAGTGTAGACTGCTATCTAATTTGCTTTATACCTGGTACTGCACAGTTCTTTCCTTTGCTTATTATCCAGAGTGATTTAAGTGTGTTCAAGTCACAATATAGATGTTGCTTGGGTTACTTTGTTTGAGCGAAAATTGAACAAGCGAGAGGACCTCTCATAAAACAATTGATTTCAACAGTATTCCTTCATAGCTGATAAAATAGGTTTCTTTTTGCACTTAAGAGAATTAGGAGCTACAACATAGAGATTTAAGGTAAAAAATCCCAAACAATCTAACATAATAAAAATCACTCTCACATCATCTACGAACTAATTGGATAGAGATTAATTCCTAGGAAACTTGATCAACATCCCTAAGAATTAAAACACTAATACAATTGACAAACACCGACCCCATCTTGAGTTTAGATCTTAACAAATACATAACGACCTAATGAATAACTTCTAAGCACATATTGTGCACCCGTACTTCATCAGTCTATGCACCCTAGTTGACAATTTATCATTTCCAATTCAAGGACATTGAATTGACCAAACATAGATCGAAGACCAATTCTTGCCTTTGATTTCCCTTAGGCTAGAAACCTCACTGGGATCCTTGCGTTTCCTTTCATTGAAAATTCATTCCTTGATCTTTTTCCGCTCCCTAATTAGGTCAAGTATATCAATGGTTGTTAAATCATATCCTCTTGACCAAACCTCGGGTCCACTTGGTCATGTGTGGTCCCATGAACTATTAAGGTTAATTCTCCAAAGATCACTTGGAGCCCAAGTTTCCTCAAGAATTCTAGGGCTTAGGGATCTCCTTTATAGGACACATACTCAAAGCATGAACCTTGAAATTCTCCCCAAGCCCTTCCTAGAGAGCCTTCCATCTTGTCTCACAAGACAAGCAAGCCACAATCTTGAGCCTCTCTTGTGAATAGGATTCTAGGATCACCCTTCATCCTATCTTTGATCTATCCATCTTAGTGATCCTTATCATATCATGTCCCCTCCCATCGGTGACAATACGTAAAGAGTAGGGAGCTTTAGCTGAGGTGACAGTGGGCTATTGCTCCATTGTTTCCCTTGACCTAGCAATTGTTCATTTAGGATTCCCTCCTAGGACCCCTACTAGTTTGAGCGGTAACATTTTGGCTTTGTTTCCGGGGACATGAGACATGTGTTTTTTCCCCTGTACGACATATTGACACATCATTATTGGTGAATGCATTGGAAGAACGAAGCCCTGGTTCTTCATTGAACTTCAAAGTTAATGCTTGCAGGGTGAAGCAAACGTTTGTTAAGGCAATTTTAGTTCACCCTGGCAACTCCCATGCTATCAATATATAAAGATCAATGGCTTCTAAAAAGATTCATAAGTAGTTTCCTTATTTGGATATCAAATGGATTCCAGGATACCCAAATGGTTTGTATTGGAAGTTTATGCAAAATATGCCACAATTCAAGGGTGATCCATCCATAACATTGGATCACATAGCAAAATTTATGAAGCATTCTTCCGAAGTTAATGTGGTTCATTTAGACAGCCTCGTGGAGTTATTTATTTCTTCTATTGAATACAAGTACCAAGGTTGGCTTGACTCGTGTGAACTTGAAATCATGTCATCATTCATCAAGTTGCTCAACAAATTCATGTAGTATAAGGGACCCAAATTCCAATCTAATGAACCTGCTTGTGAAAGCCTAGAGGAAGCCCTCTGAAGGGAAGGTTTCATTAGTCAAGATGAAGAAGTTGGAGATCACCTCGAGGATCTTAGTGATGAGAAAGAAGATAAGTCCTCTTTAGGTCCACATATAGGAGGTATGAGTTTATGGAAAGTGAAATTGAGACTAGCCTTACCTTTCTCAAGGATATTACTCCTGGTGACTCCTCTTTTGAGAACCTTGAGAAAGATGATCCCTTTAACCACCTGGAAGATGACATTGGGGATTACTTCCACATTGAAAAGGAGAAGTGGGAAATCATTGGTCTTTGACTGTGGTCCCATTTATGACATTGACAAGGAGGATGAGGTTGAGAGTGGTCCTCCCTTTCTCCTAGGCATTATTTAAGAGGACACATCCATCGATACCCTTGGGAAGGAGAATTATAATTTTTCCTTACATGAAAAGGAGCAGTTGGAGATGATTAACTCTCCTTTTTGGGAAGACCCTATCAATATCCGCAATGTAGTTCATCCAACGATAAAATCGATACTAAAGGAAGCGGAAGTATGTAGATATGACATAACCGAACCCGAACGACCAAAATGTTGAATTGAATCGTACCAGTCTCTACTGGGGGTTCTTTGGCAACAACGATGATAGGATTGATAAGGCCCTTGATCATACCTACCTTCCTTATGATTTCAGGAGTATATTCAAATCACTTGAGCCTCTAGAGTTGGATTTAAAAAAAAAAGGATCTCGTTGAGAATACACCTTCCCCTTTTCCCTTTTCTATTATTCATCATCTTGAGTCTTCATTAAGTGATTCCCTCACCCCTTGTCATACGATCTCAAGTGATCGTGAGCCCTTTCCCCCTTCCGAGTATAGTGTCGAGGAAGAGCCCTTCATTTATTATACTTTACCTCCTTGGACACAGCCTCTGGGTTTTAATCACTCCATGACCTCCCCTCTCCAATGTAACCATCACCTTGAGAAACCTATTTGCTGCACTCCTCTCCCTCACCCTTTGTCCCCCTCTCTTCACAACCTTCTAGCATCTACAAAGCATAATATTATGAATAATGATTGCGATAGGGAGTTCTTGGGAGTAATCTTCCATTCCACCATTTTGTACATAGATGGAAAATCCATGCACTTCTAGATAGACCTATTCCCCTTCTCCTAGGGTTTCCTTTTACCTACAATGGAGATCACATTTTCCCACCTCCCACCCGCTTCATCCTCCATGTGATTGTGTTTGCATTCGCTTTGGGATTTTCTATATGAGTAATCATACTAACAGGGATGTGTATATTGATATGATGATATGTTGGTTGCACTGGCTTTATGATTACACTTAGTATTTTCCTTACTATATGTTAGGGTAGGATGCATTGCATGTTGATTTTTCATTAGAACTAACCTCATATGATATTTATCATGGTAGGTTAGATGCAATTAAATTAAAATTTGTATGTATGTATATATATATATATATATATATATATATATATATATATATATATATATATATATATATATATATATATGTATTTATTTTATATTTAATTTTGTTTTTTTATTTTGTTTTATTTAATTATTTATTTATATTTTATTTTTTTATTTTTATTTATTATTTATTTATTTATTTTTATTTTTATTTTATTTTTTATTTTTTATTTTTATTTATTTATTATTTTTTTCCTGATGATTTTATGGCCTAACATTAAGCATGTGCGATCATGAAACACCACGAAAGCATGTTCCTCCTGTGTTTTCATCTATTATATGTGCATGTAACAGGTCTACGGTAACCAAGATATTGTTGGAGTTCTCATGACCTCCCATTCGAGTAGCTTCGTCTACTTCTTTGAGAGATCACATCCCAATTGGAGACAGATGTTACCCACCATTTTGTGGGTGATATCCCTAGGATATTTTTTTTCCTCCAAGATGGTCCTCAACTAGCAGCTAGCAGCCCCTTGCAGCCAAAAACTAGCTCGCTGTGCCATTTCTCCGCTACCTGAGGTAGCCATGTGGTCCCTCACTCATCTGCCATGATTGTATGTTTGAAGGTGGGCCTCCCGAACCTAAAGGTATGCCTTGTCATTTGGTAATTAAGTATTGTAGTTTGCTTATTATGGACACTTTTGGGCATGGATTAAGGGGGGAATTCGGCAGAAAAAATGGGCTAGGTATTTTCTCTTGTTCCCTTGACCCCTTTTGGATATTAACCTTGGATTCTAGTCCTGCGGGATCTCTTTTACTGACCATTTGGATTTATGGATGGTATTTCATGGGAAGCCTTGATTTTTTTTGCATGGCTCCACTCCCTCATCCACATATATTGCCCCCTTCCCACTCATTATAACCCCATTCATCATTTCTCCCACCTAGGTCCGCATTCCTCCATTGGGTCCACAAAGGGCTAGCTCTCCCGTTCCCATTGCCCACACCTTAGATCAGGCCTGGAATGATGCCCAAAAGATTGATGCAGCTAAAAAGAAGAGTAAAAGCATAATTGGCCACACTCAACAGGAAATGTACCAAAAAATGGAAACGATGGTTGGGACAAACACTTTTAGCACGTGGGAAAAAACCAATACATGAGCTCTGCCCCATCATTGTGACCAACACCCTTGTTCTTACAGGTTCTATGAGCCTCCTTCATCATATAAGAACCCATGATTGTTCCAACCCTTGGTGGGCAATGAACCACCCTACTTTAAAAGGGGGTATCGACTGCTATATCTAACACATCATGCTCTTACCCCTTGAGCCCCAAGCAATTAATTAAAGAAAAATCATAAAAGGAAAAAGGTATATAAAGAAGGGTGGAAAAATCAAGGTCGGGGCACTGCATGTACCACAATTGCTCCATCCTATACATTATAAACCCAAGTGTGGGTTTCCATTTTACTAGCTACCCTTGTACCCCAGCATGTGGCCCACAACTGCCCCTTTT
Organism: Pinus tabuliformis; assembly: GCA_031772625.1. Classification (NCBI taxonomy): domain Eukaryota; kingdom Viridiplantae; phylum Streptophyta; class Pinopsida; order Pinales; family Pinaceae; genus Pinus; species Pinus tabuliformis. The sequence continues at coordinate 60,698,509 of CM062810.1, read as the reverse complement.
CATTACCTACTCCATTCATCTCTTTACCACATGCCACCACCTTTTAAAGGATGTACCGTGGACATATTATCCCATTTTAAGTAGAAACCACCTAATAGGGTACTTGGTTAACCTCATTCGGAGCTTGGAGACATTAGCACATGCCAAAGCCCATTATGAAAGGGTGGGCCATTATGAAGTCCCCACTTGTGTTCCATGTTTTGTAAGCTCTTTTAATCGATTTCCTTGATGACTTGTTGTACTCGAAGGCTAGGAGACACTTTGGATCTTATGCAGGATTGCAGGTGGTCTCCATCTTGGGTTTGATCTCCCTATACAAGGTCCTAACACTCTAGAGGGATACATTGGCACATGTAGGGTGTGTGTTGATATCCATGGGCCTCCACATCAATAGAAAACATGCCATGGATCCCCAGAGATGTTCACAGATTGCTCGAGATTCACCTATTGGACGAGGAAGATGCACATGGTTCACCTTTGCCCAACAACCCCATAGTTATACCATGCACATGGAAGATGACCCAGGACTTGTGTGCTTATGTGGCATCACTTACACCATCATATGAGCCCTTACAAATGGTCTACATGCATCTTCAACTTACTTGGATACCCATGAGGTCACTTGTGTGCCCTCATAGCCATTAGGAGCACAACAGTTTTATTATGTGGAGAACAAGGGGCCAACCCGTTTTCCGCTACATTTGGAAGTCAAACTCATAATTTTGTAGTTTATGGACTTCATTAGGCCTCTTAGAGAGCCCAACGACATACATCATTGGTTATTCGACCTCTTGAGAGGCTTATTATTTTATTTATGAGCTAGTTTGGTGGGCTTGTCACCAATAGATAGTTATTTGCACATTATTTTAGTTGATGGGCTAATGTAGGCTCAAATTAGTTAATTCAAACTCCTAATGAGTATATAAATATGAGAGACATGAATTCATTTGTATCATCGCTTGGATTGGATCATATCTTCTTTGTTTGGTTGTGTTATATTCTTTCTACGACTAGCCCACGTAGTTAACTGGGGGTCAGAGGGGGGGCGGAGCCCACCCTTCGTTGCGTCGATTCCATAGCGGGGGGGTCACAAGGGGTTTGAGGGGTGCAGGTAACCCCACTTTATGGGATCTGGGGCAGTGCCCTGGAAAATTTTGGTTTTGGAACCTATGTTAGGTTGGGCGGACCCACCTATGGTTTTGTGCATGATTTTCGCACATGTTTTTTAGACGCGATGGTTTTTGGTCCATGGTATTGGATGCTTCAGCATGTATAAATATGTATTATAGCATTGAAAGGAACATAATGAAAAATCAAGCTGGTAGTCCTGGTTTTGGGATCTAGGGGAAAATCTCTGTGTATATGTGTTTTACGTGTTATGCTCCCACATTGTTTATTTTCCGTGTTTTTTTAGAATTCGTATGCAGGTAATTTCTATACGGGGTTAAAACCTACAGTTGGTTTCAGAGCTGTTTTGGCTTCAAGGGGATGCCTTTGTTGCTGAGGGGTTTCGCTTGGGCTTGTGGTAGACCCTGTTCAGTGATCTGCGAGATCGATTCTGGTGGTGAAAGAAGATGGTGAGCAGTGGAAAGATAGAGATCAAGAAATTTAATGGTCAGAGTTTTGAGTTGTGGAAACTCAAGATGGAGGATCTGTTGGTGGATAAAGATCAGTGGATCGCGGTAGATCCAGGTACTAAACCAATGGGAGTGTCCGATGAAGAATGGAAGAAGTTGGATCGGAAGGCAAAGAGCACAATATGATTGTGTGTCTCAGATTCAGTATTGTTGAATGTATCAGGGGAAGCTACGGTGAAGGCTTTGTGGGACAAGTTAGGGACTTTGTACCAATATAAGTCTCTGGTGAATAAAATGTTCCTGCGGAAAAAGCTGTATAACCCGAGGATGAAAGAAGGAGACTCGATGACAGAGCATCTGAACGCATTTAATACTGTGGTAAGTCAGTTAGCATCTGTTGATATTAAAATTTCAGATGAAGATAAGTGCATCGGTTTGTTGTGTTCTCTACTAGATTTGTGGGATAGTCTGGTTATTGCAATAGGTAGCAATGCAACTGCCTTGCACTTTGATGAAATAGTCTCATCCTTGCTGACGGAGGAGATGAGATGGAAAAATATGGAGAGCTAGAATGGTGATGCCTTGTCTGTACGAGGACAGTCCCAGAACAGAAACAAAAATAAGTCATTGAGTGGGAGACCTAAATCTAGAGGGAGATCTAAATCTCCAGGAAAACCAATAAAGGTGGTGCTAGAAATGCAAAAGGAAGGGCACTACAAAAGGGACTATAAATCTAAAGCTCCTGATAAAGGAAAGGGATCTGATGATGCTCTTTCTGCAGAGGCGAAAACCACCTCAGATGAAGGTGGGGATGTGTACTTGGCTTCTTCAAGTACACATGTAGATCATGAGGCATAATTGATTGACTCAAGTGCATCCTTTCACTTCACTCCCCATAGAGAGTGGTTCTATGAGTATGAGAAATATGATGGTGGTGATGTCTTCTTAGGGGATGATAGGAAAGCTAGAATCGTTGGTCGCGGAAAAGTAAAGTTGAAGTTGCAAGGTGGAAGGGTTAGAACACTTTTGGGTGTTCTGCATATTCTTGCATTGGCTAGAAATTTGATTTCTGTAAGCAAGTTGGATGATGCAGTTGTAAAAACAGTGTTCGAGAAGGATACCTGCAAGATGGTTCGGGGAGCACTGGTATTAATGCGGGGAGTTCGGATTGGAACTTTGTATAAGCTGCAAGGTAGCACGGTTGTTGATGGGTTCAACAGTTCTGTGGTTCCTGAAAGTGGAGCAGAAAATCTAGTGGTCTCTGGAGAGAAGACCATGTTGTGGCATCAAATGATTGGACATATTGGAGAGAAGGGCCTTTGAATACTTCATGGTAAAGTTATGGTAGAAGATATGAGTAATAGCTCTCTGGATTTTGATTTCGTTGTGTATATGGGAAGCAAAATCAGGTGAGTTTCCCCTCTGGTGATAAGAGGGCGAAACATATATTAGAGCTTGTGCATAATGATGTGTTTGGACCTGTGAAGGTTCCATCACTGGGTAAGTCTGTGTATTATGTATAATTTACAGATGACTTCTCAAGGAATACATGGATATATTTCCTTAAGAAGAAATATGAAGTCTTTGAAAGGTTTAAAGAATTCAAAGCTCTAGTGGAAAACTAGACAGAGAAGAAGATAAAGGTGTTGAGGACAAATAATGATAGAGAGTTTTGCAGTAAGGAATTTCAAGAATTCTGTAAGAAGTGTGGTATAGTACGACAGAAGACTACTCCATATACACCTCAGCAAAATGGAGTTGCAGAAAGAATGAACAAGACGTTGATGGAAAGGGCAAGAAGCATGCTTAGTGGTGCTGGGTTAGGACAAGAATTTTGGGCAGAGGTGGTGGAGACAACATGTTACCTGGTCAACAGATCACCATCATCAGTGTTGGAGGATAAAACTCCACAAGAGGTATGGACTAGTAAGAAACCCTCTCTTTCACATCTGAGGGTATTTGGATGTCATGCATATGTACATGTTCCAAAGGAGAAACGAACCAAGTTGGATAGTAAATCTGAAAAGTGCATCTTTATTGGGTATAAGGATGGTTTAAAGGGTTATGAGCTTTGGAACCCAGTAACAAGGAAGGTTGTGTACAACCGAGATGTGGTGTTCAGAGAGGTGAAAGATGTTATTAAACCTGAAGTCCAACCAAAGGAACCTGAGAGGATAGAGTTTGAGTTAAAGGAGAAAGAATTAGACTCTACAGTAGAGGAGGAATCAAAAGATGAAGAGCCAAAAACTCCGGGTGTGAGAAGATCAGTTCGAGAAAGAAGGCAGGCAGAAAGGTATAGTCCATCTGCTTTCTGTTGAAATTTTGCTTTATCTATTATTGATGATGATCCCAGAACTGTGAAGGAAGTAGTAGATTCAGAGGATGGAAAACTCTGGAAAGAGGCCATGGTTGATGAAATGGCATCTTTGCACAAAAATGAGGCTTGGGATCTGGTGGAGTTGCCAACTCGAAGGAAACCCATTGGCAACAAATGGGTGTTCAAGAAGAAGACAAATGCAGAAGGAAAGGTGGAGAAATACAAAGCTCAGTTGGTAGCAAATGGTTATTCCCAGGTGTCGGGAATTGATTTTGGTGATATTTTTTCTCCTGTTGCCAAGGTAACCTCTATCAGTAGATTCAGAGGATGGAAAACTCTGGAAAGAGGCCATGGTTGATGAAATGGCATCTTTGCACAAAAAAGAGGCTTGGGATCTGGTGGAGTTGTCGACTGGAAGGAAACCCATTAGCAACAAATGGGTGTTCAAGAAGAAGACAAATGCAGAAGGAAAGGTGGAGAAATACAAAGCTTGGTTGGTAGCAAATGGTTATTCCCAGGTGTCGGGAATTCATTTTGGTGATATTTTTTCTCCTGTTGCCAAGGTAACCTCTATTAGATTACTTTTATTTGTTGCTGCTGCTTTTGATTTTGAGGTAGAACAGATGGATGTGAAGATAACATTTCTTCACGGGGATCTGGAAGAGGAAATCTACATGAAGCAACCTGAAGGCTTTGTGGTGAAGGGTAATAAATAACTGGTATGCAAGTTAAAGAAGTCTTTGTATGGGTTAAAACAATCACCAAGGATGTGGTATCAAAAATTTGATACATTTATACGGGGACTTGGCTTCACTAGAAGCAAAGCAGATCACTGTGTGTATTTTAAATTAATTGGTGAACATGTTATTTATTTGGTCTTGTATGTGGATGATATGTTGTTGGTTGGAAATGACAAAGAAATTATCCAGGATTTGAAGACCCAATTATCCTCCAAATTCGACATGAAAGATCTTGGTGCTGCAAACTATATTTTGGGCATGGAAGTTAAAAGAGATCGGGCAAAGAAGAAGCTCTGGTTAAACCAGAGGAAGTATGTCGAGACAATATTGCAGAGATTTAATATGCAGGATAGTAAACCGGTGAAGGTTCCTATTCCTGTAGGTGTAAAGTTATCTGCTGAACAGAGTCCCAAGACACAAGAAAAGGAAGAGGAAATGTCCCGTGTTCCATATGCAAGTGCAATCGGTAACCTGATGTATGCAATGGTCTGTACTAGACCAGACATTGCACATGCAGTGGGAGTATTGAGCAGGTTTATGTCAAAACCAAGAAAGGAGCAATGGACAACAGTGAAGCGGGTTTTTAGGTATTTGCGTGGCACTAGTGATTATGGTCTGTGCTACCAAGGAATACTAGGATTAGACAAGGTGTTGGATATTCGTGGCTTTGTTGATGCAGACTGGGCTGGAGATCTGGATCAGAAAAGATCTACAAGTGGGTATGTGTTTAACCTATTTGGAGGTGCAGTCATTTGGATGAGTAAGAAACAATCTGTAGTGGCACTATCAACTACAGAGGCAGAATACATGGCAGCCACTCATGCAAGCAAGGAAGCAGTTTGGTTGCAGAGATTGTGTTCAAGTATGGGGTTAGTACCGGGAGCTATAAGGATAGACTGTGACAGCCAAAGTGCAATTTTCTTGTCAAAGAACCCTACATATCATTCAAATACAAAGCACCTTGATGTTCAGTATCACTTTGTGAGGGATATGATAGAAGACAAAAAGGTGTTGCTGGTAAAGGTGGACACTTTGAAGAATACTGCAGATGCATTGACAAAATCTGTGAGCTCTGAGAAGTTCTCTTGTTGTAGAGAAACAATGGGTGTTGCAGGGTTAGATAAATGACTAAGCTCTCTTGTGGCCCCCTATGGAAAGAAAACAACAAGTGGGAGAATGTTGGGTTGTGTTATATTCTTTCTACGACTAGCCTATGTAGTTAACCGGGGGGTTAGAGGGGGGGCGGAGCCCCCCTTCGTTGCGCCGATTGCGTAGCGGGGGGGTCACAGGGGGTTTGAGGGGTGCGAGTAACTCCACTTTAAATTTTGGTTTTGGAACCTATGTTAGGTTGGGTGGACCCACCTATGGCTTTGTGCATGATTTTCGCACATGTTTTTTGGATGCGATGGTTTTCGGTCCATGGTTTTGGATGCGATGGTTTTCGGTCCATGGTATTGGATGCTTCGGCATGTATAAATATGTATTATAACATTGAAAGGAACATAATGAAAAATCAAGCTGGTAGTCTCGGTTTTGGGATCTAGGGGAAAATCTATGTGTATATCTGTTTTATGTGTTATGCTCTCGTATTGTTTATTTTCTGTGTTTTTTTTTTAGAATTCGTATGCAAGTAATTTCTGTACAGGGTTAAAACCTACATTCTTGTGATATTTTCACTATCTTTTAAGGATGAGACTTTTTTTTATGAATGGGTGAATTTTGATGTTTGGTTATTCTTATTTGTCTTCGAGCTTATATGATTGGAATATCTTGGTGATTGGATATATTATTCTTAAATGTAAGTACATTTCAATGCTATTTTGATTCTTTATTTTGTTTCATTCATGATATTAGGATTTTCGCTATTCTAGGGTTAATTTGTTGCGTTTCTTGGAACAAAATTGTGGAAATTAAATCTATAAATAGTGTTGTATCATGATTGGGCCATGTTTGAATGAATGAATGTTCCTAGAGACATCCTTGCCTTGACAAGTCACCAAATATTGTTGAACGAAGTATAAATGACCTTGAAGGTACTTCCATTAAGACCTAATGCTCAACGAAGTTGTCTTTTAGGCCTCCTTAACAAGTGGAAATAAATCCAAAATCTAAATCTTCCATGACTCCATATCTCCCAAAGGAAAAAGCATTGGTCCTCCTATGGTGATCACTTTAAAGCTTATTTTTTTCACCTTCCCCTTTTTTTCTACGCCTAGCCTACATAGGTCACCTAGGGCATCAATTATCTCACAATCTAGCCATCCAAATACTTCGATTTTTGGTCCACAACTGCATCGGTGTGTCCTCAAGAAGCCCCCCAAATTTCATGAGATTCCAACGGTGAGACATTGAGATATCGCAAGATCTAGCTCGAAGACCAATTATTTCCCTTTGTTTCCTTTAGGCAAGAAATCTCACTGGGATCCTTGCATTGCCTTTCATTGAAAATTCATTGATTGGTCCCTTTCCACTCCATAATTAGGTCAAGTATATCATTGCTTACTAAATCCTATCCTCTTGACCTAACCTCGGGTCCACTTGGTCCCGTGTGGTCCCATGAACTATCAAGGTTAATTCTCAAAATATCACTTGGGACCCAAGTTTCCTCAATAATTCTAGGGCTTAGGGATCATCTTTATAGGACACATACTCAAAACCTAACCCTTGAAATTCGCCCAAAGCCCTTCTTAGAGAGCCTTCCATCTTGTCTCACAAGACAAGCAAGCCACAATCTTGAGCCTCTCTTGTGAATAGGCTTCTAGGATCACCCTTCATCCTATCTTTGGTCTATTCATCTCTGTGATCCTTATCATACCGGGTCTCCTCCCATCGGTGAAAGTCTGTAAAGGGCAAGGAGCTTTAGCTAAGGTGACATCAGGTTATTATTCCATTGTTTCCCTTGACCTAGCAATTGTCCCTTTAGGATTCCCTCCTAGGACCCATGCTAGTTTGAGTAGTAACAATAAGCAATGGAAAGGCACCCCCCAGAAATCCACATTGAGCCTTATTGCAGATGTACCCCATCGTAATTCCAGTTCTTCCAGCAAGCCTTTGCTGAAATCCACTTCCAACAAAACCCATGCCATTCTCTTGTCAAGCTGACCAAAGTTTCCTTCATCCTAGTAGTAGAATCATTCCAAACGATTAGCAATCGCCTTAATCACCATCAAATTCCATAATTCTAATGGCAGTCCAAGTAATTTTTCCCAAATTAAATTTCTCCTGTGCGGTTCTGAGAAGGGGTCAAAGCCCATCTTCCATTTTTGAAGGGTAAAAAAACTCTGCCTTTTAACCATGGAGTGTCCAAAATCTGCTTTGTATCCTCATGACTGAGGAAATGAAAAACCATCCACCCATTGAAGAGGATGCTAACCTTCGGGAGGTATTTCAAAAGGGGCATCCATTGACTCTCCACCCATGTTTTAACCTGTTCACCAGACATCTGTAAATGGTGCCACCTTCCCACCAACTCCCTATCTTTGAGCCTTTCAACGCTCTCCAAAAAAGACTCGGGTTCCAGAGTTAATGGTTGTCCATTGATCACTGCCTTGAGAGGTTTATTTTTACCCCTATGTTTTTCGGGATGAATCTGTGAGTAATTTTGAACATTTCCTTCACAGTGGGGCGTTGTAATCACTTCAACTCCAGCATTAGTCTTTCCCGAAAAGGGAGACGCGGACTGCGAAAAACCATGACATCAATCAGTGTCTTAGGGGAGAGTGTGTACAACTCCTGCATGTTGTACAAATGCCCCATCTCGAAGTCCAGCAGACGAAAATGACATGCCTCCATGGCACCCATCAACAATGCAATCCGACTAAACAAGAGACCCCAACAGATTGCCAAGGTTGATGCTACTTCATCCCCTTCTAAAACCAGTAGGGAAATGTCACTGCATGTGGTCCCTAAAAAAACTCCACTATCTCTAGTATGTCAGAGAAAGGAAAGTCTTATGGGAGTATTCCTCGAGCCTCCCACCAAATAAAGGTGGCGCTCTCAGGATATTTTTAAATCTGGTCCAATATCCTACCTACCTACTATCGAAATAAGGTCAATTCTCAATGACTATGATGACTCAAATCCATGCAATTCGAAAAGGCCAGTTAATGACAAAAATCCCCCAGATCTTGTCTCATTTGGTTATGTTTGATATTAACATAGTTACCAATCAAACTAGAAAATGACCTAGTACCTGTTTTTTTGAGGTAGCAAAAAATCACTCGATTTTGAAAAATGGTGATTCAGAATACACCTTTTTTTTTCGGAGCATATTTATGCCACTTTAAACCTTTTTTTATGTATCAAGTATGAACAATTATTTTAAATGTTAGTGATTTTCATGCTGATTTTGAAAAATGTTGATGCAACATCAACACATTTTTTTAGAGGGCTTATTTTTGACACTTTATTATTATTATTATTATTATTTTTATTTTTTATTTTTATTTATTTATTTTTTATGTATCAAGTGTGAACAATTTTTTTTTGTTAGTGATTTTCATCTTGATTTCAAAAAGCGTTGATGAGCATTAACCCTTTTTGTTTAAAGGACTTAGTTTTGACATAAAACTTAAAAAAAAACATAAAACATGACAAAATAAAAATAATAAAAACATGTTAGTAAAAAAAAAAAACACAAGCAAAAAAAAATTAAAAACATAAAAATAAAAATAAAAAACATGAAAAAAAAAAAAAAATTGAATAAAAAATTAACGAAAAAAATAAATATAAAATATAAAAAATAAATTAAAAAATGATTTTTGTTTCAAAAAAAATTAAATAAAAACAAATTGAACCACAAAAAAATCTAAAAACATTTTTTTTAAGTTAAAAAAACAAATAAAAAAGGAAAATTGCATTAAAAAAAATAAAAAATAAAAATAAAAATAAAATAATTACCAAAAAAATAAAAATAAACTAAAAATTAAGAAAATTAAAATTTAAAATTAAAAAAGAAATAATTAAAATTAAAAAAGTAATAATTAAAATTAAAAATTAAAAAAATATTTAAATTAAATAATTTAAATAAACAAAATTAAACATAAAAGATAAAATAAGTAAAGATTTTTTTATTTTTAAATAAAATTATAAAAATAAATAAATAACAAAAAAAATTAAATTAAAAAAAAAAAACATAATACAATTTTTTTTTCAAAACAAATTAAAATAAAATAAAAAATCAAAATAAATTAAATTAAATTGAAATTGAAAAAAAAAAACAATTAAAAAAAAAATACCCTACACCACCCCCCACCCCCTCCCTCACCCCCTCCCCTCCTGTCTCCCCTCCCCCCGGACCCCTCCTCTCTCCCCTCTCCTTTGCCCCCGTTGGCCCTCCCTCACCCCCCTCCCATCCCCACCCTCGGCCCTCCCCCTCCCTCCCCCCACCTGACCCCTCCTGTCACGCCCCTATCCTGGCAAAAGTCTCTCAACCGCTTGTAGGCAGGTGCGGCACCACCACCCGATTTCTTTTCAACAACACTTTCAAGTGTGGACTACGCTTAACATTCCATACTTAGTTTATTTTTCACTTTTTAAGTATTAACACTCATAACACAGTGGAAACACTCATTTAATCTTCTTTCATCATCATTATCATTTATACATATGCACAACGGATACAATCTTTAAAGGGAGGGGCAACTCCCTGAATATGATTTTTCCCACAATGATAATAATAATCTTTATAAATAAACATACCTTTACAACTTTTTTGAGGGAACCCCAAACTTCCCTTCAACAATTCTATCAAACTGCATAATTCGGCGTGCACTGTTCAGTAGTGCCCAACTGTTGTTCGGGAGCGCCCACCCCTGTTGGGTCGGGTCACCCGCAGCTCGTTCAGCTCGTCATTCAGACCTTCGTTTAGTCCGGTCGTTTAGACCTCCGTTCACTTGGTCGTTCAAACCTTCATTCGGCCGGTCGTTCAGAAACTTGTTCAGCTCCGTTCAGACTTTCGTTCACCCGGTCGTTCAGACCTTCGTTTGGCCAGTCGTTCAGAAACTCGTTTAGCTCCGTTCAGACTTCCATTCACCCGGTCATTCAGACCTTCGTTCGGTCAGTCGTTCAGAAACTCGTTCAACTCCGTTCGAACTTATATTCACTCGGTCGTTCAGAGCTTCATTCGGCCGGGCGTTCAGAAACTCGTTTAGCTTCGTTCAGACTTCCGTTCACACGGTTGTTTAGAAACTCTTTCAGCTTCTTCCTCGGCTTGGTGCTTCGATCTAAAGCTGCCCGCACCTCGCCCTTACTCAATACGTCCACCTTGTAGCTCGTCCACCATTTCCTTGAACTCTCCTTAGATGTTTGACCTTTGAATGATGCCTTCTCCTCTTCATGGCGTCCTCTACTTATACGCCTATCCAAGGATATAACGTGGGTCGGCCTGCCCAAGCCGACCTCTCAACTTGGCTAGCTTGCCCCCACTTTACGTCGAATCGCCCATGTTGCCACCCTGCTAGGTCAACATGCCCAACTTCGCACCGTATAAGCTTGCCTTCGCAAAGTTCGCACACTTAGCCAAATTTCAGTTTTTCGACTCTCCCTTGGCTCATCACAACTTGTGTCTCGGGTGCCTTTAATCGACCACTCAACACGTTGCAACACCAACTCGTCCCATCATTGCAACCGACTCTCCTGCTCAATGACTCGTCGCACCTACCAACTAGTTGCTCGCTCGGCTCGTCGCTTATAAACGAGAGTGCACCCACCCAACTCGTCCCATCATTGCAACCGACTCTCCTGCTCAATGACTCGTCGCACCTACCAACTAGTTGCTCGCTCGGCTCGTCGCTTATAAACGAGAGTGCACCCACCCAACTCGTCGCATGCCAACCGTCGACTCATGGGCTTGACATGCTCCCCCACTCTAAATGGTTGTCGTCCTTGACAACACCATCATATGACATCGCAAAGTGTCGCTAGCTCCAACATCCAAAATGTCCATGCCGCCCATCTCTTCTCTACCATCGCACAAACCATAAAGGTTCATGTCTCCATGAATAGGAAAGTCTCCTCAATCCATGATCATAAACCACCTCCGTCGCAAATCCACATGCTGCCCCACCGTGGAAGGTTGGTCCCTCCAACTCAAGCTACATGCTATCACTGCAACATATCATGTCAACCCTTATCATGTATCGTCATCGTGTGAACTGTTGTCATGATACTCCAACTCAACTCTAACACATCTCAGTACACTGCTAGCACCCATGAATCGAAATAGTTGGGTAGCTAATCCAACTGTCGTGTCCAAACCATGAGAATGCACCTCCTCATGCCAACATCGGTCATTTCTCTCAGCATCCTGTCACAACATCAACTCGATCAAGAATCCATCTCCATCTCATTCGCAACATGTTGTCCATGATGTTGGTGCCAATGTGCTGCAAATCAACCGCATATATCCAACATCATCATCCACATATGTGTATGTAAGATCCATCTCCTCAAAATGAAGAGATCCTCTCATCAAACCGACTGTCAATGTGCCACATATAGGTCCATGTGTTGGCATTATGATATAGGTTTTGTCCTTGATGGCAACTCACTCAGATGAAAGATCACAGTGCAACAGGTCAATAGCAAAGAGTTATAGATCAAACTCCAAAGAATGAAGAAAGAGAGGTATACGCAGGTTCACCTTGCCCAAGTTGCGTATACACGCAGGTTTACTAAATAAAAGGAGCGTATACGTACACACACACTTTCACAGAAGGAAAAGCATGTATATCTTGGAAAACCAAAGTTTTTGGTCCAAGGTAGTTGACCCGGTACTTGGTCCGAGGTATTTGGTCCAAGGTATTGGTCCTAAGTTGTTTTGGTCCATGGTATTGAGAAAGGCCTAAAACTATATAAGGAGGAGAAGATCATTAGGCCAAGTGAGCAAGGATTTGAATATCTTATGAAGTGTTGGATCATATGTGCAGGTTAATGAGCTTCTGATGGCTTGCTTGATCTGATCTAAGGATGCACCTATATGGCTGATGAAGGTTGATGGACCAGGATTATAAAGTCTTTAAAGTATTATCATTATGTACTTTGATATTGAACAGTCTAGATCTGTCTGTAAATGTGATGATCTGGGTATGACTGAAGTCTGGAATAGTTGTGATGTTTTAAGTTAGTATTTACGGATCTGTATGCAGTTTTGCTTTAGTAAAAGAGCGTATACATGCTGATTCAGTATATCAAAGTAGCGTATACATCATAAATTGGAATTTGCAGATCTGTACGCTGGTTCCCTTTGGTAAAAGTGCGTATACACGCTGGTTTGACACATGGAAGTAGCATATACCTTATGAAGTATGATGTTTTGTTTGTTGTTCTGGGTTTTGCTCCGTGTTCTGGTGACTGCATTCTGGCGACAACATTCTGAATGATCAGATTGATTGATTGTGATTTGCTTTAATGATGATGGGTTATCAGTAATTGATTGATTTAGTTGTGGTTGATAGTGATGATTGAGTTTCAGTGATTGGTTGATGCAGATGTATTTGATGGTTGTATTGCAGTTATGATTTTCTGAGTTTCAATGTTGTTGATGGGTCTAGTATGAAAATTGGATGAAATGTGGCCTTCAGATTGTGGTGTTGTGTTCCAGGAGTATCCAATCTGAAAATTCATGAAATGTGGTCCCTGGTGGAAGAGTGGAGTTTTCTGTAGGCTAGCACCTATGTACTAGTAAACATATTGGCTAGTACAAGAGCTAGGGGGTTGTAGCTCCCTTCCAGTAGTAGCTAGAGAACGAGAGAAGGTTGTAGCCTTCTGTAGGTGGGTGCCTGCGTACTGGTATGAGTCTGCACCAGTACAAGATTGTAAACATATTTTCTTATTATTAAAAAGAAGACAGAGATGACAGCAGCAGGTGGTTTTTACCCACATTGGGTTTCCACCTTATATCTTGGTGTTCATGTGTGTTGTTTATGTGTGATGCTTTATTCTGCTTTTACTGCACTGTCTAATAAATCTCTGATATACTGGTTTAAGCTCAATACATGATAAATTGTCTAAATCAAAAGTTCTCTGCATATACGTTGGTTGCTTTAAGTACAGTTGCGTGTACATGCTAGTTCACTTCACTGAAGTAACGTATATAAATCTGTTTGGGAAATAAAATTGTAAATCTGATAATAATGATTCACCCCGCTCTCAATATTATTTGCAATAATTGGTATCAGATCAGGTCCTTCAGAAGAAGCTTGATCGCTTGAAGGGAGATCCATCATCATGAGTAATCATGAAAGCGTGGGATCCATCAGACCACCAATCTTTTATGGGAGCAATTTTGTTTATTGGAAAATAAGAACCACGACCTATCTTCAATCACTTGGAATGGATGTCTGGGAAATTGTGGAAGGAGGATATACATTTCCAACAACAATTCCTATAGATACGGCAGGTAAAAAGCAATATGAAACCAATGCCAGAGTTGTCAATAATTTATTGGGAAGTCTGTCACAATCAGAGTTTGTCAAGGTCATGCAGCTCAAATCAGCCAAAGAAATATGGGACAAAATCGTTTTGAGCTACGAAGGAGACTCTCAGGTAAGACGTGTGCTTCAAACTCTCAAAATTCAGTATGAAACTCTTAAGATGCATAGTGATGAAAGTATAGCTAGTTACTTCTTACGTATAGACGAGGTTGTTAATAGCATGAAGAATCTGGGTGAAGAAATAAAGGAAGTTACCTTAGTTGAGAAAGTTTTGAGATCCTTGTCTGCTAAATTTGAATCAAAAGTGTCTGCCATAGAAGAAAAACAGGATCTGCAGACTATCACTATGACACAACTTCACGGAATCTTAACTGCTTTTGAGATGAGAAAAGGAGGGCCATCATATATGAGAGAAGCCTCATTTAGAGCTTTAGTAAAAGGAAAGGAAGAACACAATGAATCAGGACATATTTCAAAAGAAGAAGATGAGGTAAACTTTGTCAAGAAGCTTCAATGGGGTTTCGGAAGAATTAGAGGTAAGCTACCCTTCAAATGCTTTGCCTGTGGAAGAGTCGGTCATTATGTTGCCAAATGTCCTCATAAAGATAAATATGCAAAAGGGAAGGAATATGCAAAATGGAATAGAAAACAAGTTGTAAATAAAAGGAGTTGCTATACTCATGAAGATAGCAATGGTTTATCAAATAATGATGAAGATGAAAATAGTAATGATTATAGACTTCTAATGGCTTATGACGATGATAATTTTTGGGATGCTTTAGAAGAGGATGACCTTCATGAAGAAATATCTAAACTCAAAATCTGTTTAGAAGAAAAGAATATGATTATAGATACCTTGACATACCAACTTGCTGAAAAAGAAAAACACAATGAAAAACTAGAATGTGAAATTGTGGGTCTAAGAAAGGATCTTGAGAAAACGAAATCTCTCAATCTTAGATTTGCTAAAGGATCAGAAACTTTAAATGAAATTATCAAAGTGCAGTGTTCTCCTCTGATAAAGACAGGTCTTGGATATACTGAAGAAGCATCTCAATCACAGAAGTCGTCAACCTCCACTAAAAGCTATCTTGATGTAGCAAAGACTAGTGAACAGTATGACAATCATCAACAAAGGCATAAAGTTGATCATCAGGTAAATCATACTCACTTTACTCCAAGGATGAATAGAAGCCACAACCAACCGCAGGAAAATCATACTCAATTTTCTCCAAAGATGAATATCAATAGAAACTACAATCACCAGGTCAATAGATTCAATAGTTGCAGGAACTTCTTTAATGGGCAATGTTTTTCATGTCATAATTTTGGGCACAAAGTTGCTCAATGTGCTTACAAAACCATCATGACTAGAGAAGCACGAAATCACAGGAATGTAACAAGGATCAAGGGAAGTTCCTATAATAACTTTTATCCTCTTGAAAATGTAATAGAATGCTCAATCTGTAACAACTTTGGTCATGAAGAATTTGAATGCGGGAGCAAAATACGACAAACATCTCAAAAGAAACAAATGCCATTAAATTCCAAGATATGGAGAAGGAAATAATCTCAAACAGAAAGATGTGGTATAGCCTTGTATGTAGAAGGACAAGAAAATCAGTGGTACATTGACAATAGATGCTCCAAACACATGACAGGTGACAAAGAAAAACTTCACTCATATAATGCCTTAGAAAAAGAAAAGAATGTCTCATTTGGAAATGACACTCCTGCTGTCATAAAAGGTAAAGGTTCTGTTTTATTGAAAGAAAAGGTTAAATCTGGAAATGTTATGTATGTAGACGGTTTAAAGCATAACCTGTTGAGTGTTAGTCAAATGTGTGATCAAGGAAATGAAGTGGTGTTTCAATCAAACAGATGTGTTGTTCGTGAACTTGATACAGGGGAGATCGTGATCAAAGGTACAAGAACTCCAAACAATTTATACATACTCAAGGGAGGACAACAATAGTGCTATCTAAGCAAAAATGATGAAAACTGGTTGTGGTATGGTAAGACTCCTACTGTAAAATAATTTAAAGTTTTTGGAAGAAAATGTTATATCAAAAGGACTAATGAAAAACTTGGTAAGTTTGAGCCCAGAGTAGATGAAGGTATTCTTCTTGGTTACTCCTCCCGAAGTAAAGGATATAAATGTTATAATAAAAGACTTGGGAAAATTGTTGAAAGTGTTGATGTTGTATTTGATGAAGCATGAAAAAATCCAAAACAGATAAAAACAGAAGATTATAACCATGAAGAAGATGGGGATTATTTTCCCACATCATATCACAATGATATTGAAGAAGAAACCAATGAAGCACCAGAAGAAGAGATAACAGTAGAACAAAAGACTCTGTCTAGGTATGTTTAGAAAATCACCCAGAAACTCAAATTTTAGGGGAAAAAGAAGCAGATGTACAGACAAGAAGAACTATTATAGAAACCTCAAGCTATCTAGCATTACTGTCCTCCACCAAACCTCAAAATGTAAATGAAGCATGCAAAGATGAATGTTGGGTCAAGGCCATGAATGAAGAACTTGAGCAAGTTGAAAAGAATAATACTTGGGAATTAGTTCCTAGACCTCATGATAAAAGTATTATAGGAACTAAATGGATATTCAAAAACAAGCTGAATGAAAATGGAGAATTCATTAGAAACAAGGCAGGACCTGTTTGTAAAGGGTATGCTCAACAAGAAGGTATAGATTTTGAAGAAAATTTTGCACTTGTTGCTAGACTTGAAGCCATAAGGATGTTTCTTGCTCTTTCTAGCTTTCAGAAATTCAAAGTATACCAAATGGATGTAAAATTTGCTTTCCTTAATGGAGATTTAGAAGAAGAAGTTTATATTGAACAACCAGAAGGATTCATTCTTGTAAATAATGCAAAACTTGTATGCAGACTCAAAAAGGCTCTCTGTGGTCTGAAACAGGGTCCAAGGGCCTGGTATTACCGCCTTAACAAATATCTACACCAACAAGGTTTTACAAAAGGTTCAACAGATAGCAATCTATATACAAAGATTGAAACTGATAAATTGCTAATTATTGTTGTTTATGTTGATGATATCATTTTTGGTAGCAATGAAGAGTCCATGAGTCAGAATTTTTCTTCAGTAATGCAGCAAGAATTTGAAATGTCCTTGCTTGGTGAACTTACCTATTTTCTTGGTGATCTGAAAACGAAACTACTTGTACTTTATGTTCAAGGTATTCATTTCCATTAAAACTGTAGTAGAATTGATTATGCCATTAATGAAAAGATTATTAACCAGAAGTGCTAAATTTGTGAGAAGCGTTTGAGAAGAGAGACTTTATGACAGATGGAAAACATAACCAGATGCAAAACAGAACTGAAAACAACAAATACACAGCTATACCAGACTGAAATATTGTTTACAGAGTTCATCCCTGATGGACTACGTCTCTGCGTCCACTTTCAAGATGGGCGACCGCTTCATTAGGAATGAATCCAAGGAGGTTGATTACACAGAAATTTTACCAGACTGAATGTGTTCGCAGGCACTTTTGGTTACTGTCAATAGAAAGCTCCCTGAACCAGCTTTCCAACGCTTGTCTCGATTCCTAATTCTGACTCCCGATACTCCTGTTACACTGAAAACAAAACAGACTCTCTCTTGCAGAATTTGCATACAAAAACTCTAAAAGCCTCTCCTCCCTCTCCAATGAGAAAAACACCCTTTTAAAGCCTTCCAAGTGCACTCGTACTCTCCTAACTTGATTGAATGTACATGGCTGATCTCTTGGAATTTGACTCCCCTTGATCTTCTCATAAAATGACACTTAAGGAAAAGTTACATGATTTTGGCACAAAAATCTGCATTAAATCATTACAAAAACCCAAAATAGACTTTAGGATAGCGAAAACCGTTAACGGTCCTGCTAACCGGGTGGAGTGGATTGACCGGTACTTGTGCATGCCTGAAATCACGATTTGGATGACAGCTATCTCGACGGTTCCGGCTAGCGGTGCGGCCACGTGCTCTGATCACATGATAACTTTGTGTAGTTATTGTTGCAGCTAACTGTGCGGTTCCGAAACCCCGAGGGTTGAACATAACCGTAACTTCCAATTCACGTGCTGTTCACATGCTTTTGTCCTCCGACGTGGTTTCATTCACGGTTTGGGGATGGTTTAAATGTTTTATATACGTTTTGTAATGTGTTTTAACACAATATGCCGAGAGGGTATTAATACAATAGATTTGTTTTTAATGTATTTTAATACATGGTTTTATGTATTAGCTTAATACATTTAATACTTTTGATTCATGTATTAGGATTAAGGTGCGATAGGTGGATAGGACTTAGGTTAGGCTTAGGTCTAATTTTTAATGTATTTTTTAATTAATACATATTACAATGTATTAATACATCAAAATGAATGTATATGGGTTTAGGGACTAGGTTAAGGTGTTTTAGCATAGGATTTTGGGTTTTGGTATAGGCTCAGGATTTTGCATAAGATTTTGGTCATTAGGTTTAAGAAGTAGGTCTAGGATTTTTAGGGTCTAGAATTAAAAATCTGAAATTACATCTTTGTCACAAGGTGACAATATCCCATACATGACATCGAAAAATGACATTATCAAAACTCTGCCATGACGACAACCCATACACATCGTTGCCAACTCGGACAATGCGTCTATGCCATTGATGACACTGATCGTAACCAACACTGTCGATCTGTCGAGGCTGAACTGAAGCAACGACGACACTGACGACACCCATAAACACTGATGACAACACTTGGAACTCTTGTGTAATCGAATCAATGGAGCCTCCTGGATCACTTGGTCTACAAGTTCAACAAAATAAAGATGGTATTTTTCTTTGACAAACCAAATATCTCAAACAGATCTTGAAAATGTACGGAATGGAAGATTCTAAACCTGTATGTACCCCAATGGTCACAGGATGCAGTCTCAACTAAAATGATGAATCATCAGGAATACATCAACCAAATTACAGATCCATGATTGGCAGTCTGCTTTATCTAACAGGTACCCGACTTGACATCATGCATGCAGTAGGAATAGTTGGAAGATTCCAAGAAAATCCAAAGGAATCACACCTTCAGGTAGTCAAAAGAATTTTCAAATATCTTCAAGGAACTCAAGACTTTGGTTTATGGTATCCTAGAGATACAAATCTTACTCTTCATGCATATACAGATGCAGATTGGGCAGGAAGTGTTGATGACAGAAAAAGCACTAGTGGTGGTGCATTCTATATGGGTTCTAGGTTAGTGTCTTGGTTCTGCAAGAAACAAAGTTCAATTGCTTTATCTGCAGCTGAAGCAGAATATGTGGCTGTTGCATCTTGTTGCACACAACTACTATGGATGATGCAAACCTTGCAAGACATTCAGATCACATGTACTCCACCCATCTCCATTCTATGTGATAATACAAGTGCCATCAATATTTCAAAGAATCCAGTCATGCACTCCAAGACCAAGCACATACCCATCAAATACCATTTTCTACGTGAACAAGTGCTTGAACAAAAGGTCAAATTGGAGTATGTTCCCTCCAAAGAACAGATTGCTAATATATTCACTAAACCACTACCCAGAGAAACATTTGAATATCTCAGACAAAAGCTGGGAGTAGTTGCTGCATCATCCTGCTATTAAATCCAATTTTTCAGAGAAAGGTTATTATACGCGTGTTTCATGAAGTATAGTCGCGTACACACGTGGGTTTCTGTGGGTCAAGGAGCGTATATGTTTTTCAGACAAGAAAAACAGTGGGGCAGGCTCTGATATGGGTGCTCTAACTGATATTGATGATTAATGTATATCATTAATTTTTATCTGACTGACAAAGATGCCTTGATCATTGACTTGTTAACAATGCACATGTAGCATAGGTTCAGGGGGAGCATTAGCCTTCACGTACATTCAACATTGTTGGCATTATGGTTGTTGAGTCCAGCTATGGCTTCAGATATTTATACCATTTGTTGCTTAAGTCATGTAAAAGTCTAGGGTGTGATATGTCTTCTCATACATTTGAATGAGTCCTCTTGGACAAATGATGTAATTTGTATCCCCACTTTACATGGGATGGATGATGTAATATTTATTGTTTCTGTCATGTATAAACAATTGGTATATCCCCACTTTATTGGGTGGATGAGTCAAATTTGGTATATCCCCACTTAGTAGGGAGATGGATGTATGTATGAGTCATTGGTGATAGGAAGGTCATACTCACATAGTTGAGTTATAGAGTCATGTTATTCTTTTTGAAATTATTTTTGCAGACTCTGCTTGTGCTCAGGGGGAGCTTGGACGATTTCAGTGCATCTCAGCATACACAAAAAGGGGAACTCAATCAGAGAATTCAACATGTACTTAGGGGGAGCATGAATAGCATAATGTATGTTAAAGGGAGAGAATATCTTGGTCCACCCTTTGGCCTTGATGTCAAAGGGGGAGAGTGACTTAGTGTTGTTGTTGCCATCAAGTCCAAAGGGGGAGATTGTTGGCATTATGATACAGGTGTTGTCCTTGATGGCAACTTAATCAGATGAAAGATCTAAGTGCAGCAGGTCAACAACAAAGAGTTACAGATCAGACTCCAAAGAATGAAGAAAGAGAGTATATGCAGGTTCACCTTGTCCAAGTTGCGTATACATGCAAGTTTACTGAAAAAATGAGCGTATATGTACACATGCACTTTCACAGAAGGAAAAGCGCGTATATATTGGAAAACCAAAGTTTTTGGTCCAAGGTATTTCTTGGTCCAAGGTAGTTGACCCAAGGTAATTGGTCCGAGGTATTTGGTCCAAGGTATTGGTCCTAAGTTGTTTTGGTCCATGGTATTGAGAAAGGCCTAAAACTATATAAGGAGGAGAAGATCATTAGGCCAAGTGAGAAAGGATTTGAATATCTTATGAAGTGTTGGATCATATATGCAGGTTAATGAGCTTCTGATGGTTTGCTTGATTTGATCTAAGGATGCATCTATATGGCTGATGAAGTTTGATGGACCGATATTATAAAGGCTTAAAAGTATTATCATTATGTGGTTTGATCTTGAACAATCTAGATCTGAATACTGACGCATGTTTTATTCTGTAAATGTGATGATCTGGGTATGACTGAAGTCTAGAATAGTTGTGATGTTTTAAGTTAGCATTTACAGATCTGTACACAGGTTCACTTTAGTAAAAGAGCGTATACATGCTGGTTCAGTATATCAAAGTAGCGTATACATCATCAATTGGAATTTACAGATTTTTACGCTGGTTCCCTTTGGTAAAAGTGTGTATACACGCTGGTTCGACACATGGAAGTAGCATATACCTTATGGAGTATGATGTTTTGTCTGTTGTTTTGGGTTCTGCTCTGTGTTTTGGTGACAGTATTCTGAATGATCAGATTGATTGATTGTGATTTGCTTCAATGATGATGGGTTTTCAGTAATTGATTGATTCAGTTGTGGTTGATTCAGAAAGTGATGATTGAGTTTCAGTGATTGGTTGATGCAGATGTATTTGATGGTTGTATTGCAGTTATGATTTTTTAAGTTTCAATGTTGTTGATGGGTCTAGTATGAAAATTGGATGAAATGTGGCCTTTAGATTGTGGTGTTGTGTTCCAGGAGTATCCAGTCTGAAAATTCATGAAACGTGGTCCCTGGTGGAAGAGTGGAGTTTTCTGTAGGCTGGCACCTACGTACTAGTAAACATATTGGCTAGTACAAGAGCTAGGGGGTTGTAGCTCCCTTCCAGTAGTAGTTGGAGAATGAGAGAAGGTTGTAGCCTTCTGCAGGTGGGTGCTTGCGTACTGGTATGAGTCTGCACTAGTACAAGATTGTAAACATATTTTCTTATTATTAAAAAGAAGACAAAGATGACAACAACAGGTGGTTTTTACCCACATTGGGTTTCCACCTTATATCTTGGTGTTCATGTGTGTTGCTTATGTGTGATGCTTTATTCTTCTTTTACTACAATGTCTAATAAATCTCTGATATACTAGTTTAAGCTCAATACATGATAAATTGTCTAAATTAAAAGTTCTCTGCATATACGTTGGTTGCCTTAAGTACAATCGCGTGTACACACTAGTTCACTTCACTGAAGTAGCGTATATAAATCTGTTTGGGAAATAAAATTATAGATCTGATAATACTGAATCACCCCCCTCTTAGTATTATTTGCAACACCATGAAGCTACCTCCATCATATCTATAATGTGCCATCCCTAAAGTCTGCCAAAGAAACAAGTATACACCTGTCTCATCATCCATGTGTTGCCGATGGTTAGTGTTAGGCCCCTATAATACTAGTGTAATGCCTTATTGTTATTAGTACAACCCACTTATTATATTGATGTACCCATGTAGTGCCCATATTGTTACTATTGTGCCACATAGAAGCCCACTATTGTTATTATTGTGCCCTTACATTATTATTGTTATGTCGGCTCTGATTATGTTATGACCCCTTAGACTCCTATATATAGAAATGAGGTCTTTTCATTTGTATCATCCAAGAATTGTTCATTTATGTAATGTAAAGGGGGTTGCCCCCTCGAAGAGGCTGAATTCTAAGGCATTGATCTATCTTTTATATCTTTTCTTGAGCTGGTTTCATAACATTTGGTATCAGAGCTTTGGATTCTAGGGTTTCGCTGCTCCAAACAGGTCATCGTGGCATTTTCGCTATAACTTTTTTTCTGCGATGTTTCAGAAGTTGCAAAAAAAAAACATTTGAGAAGAAATCGCGCTGAACCTCGGGTCTGAATTTTAGATATTTTCGCGCTATATTTGCAGAGATATGATCTGAGGAAGTTGGTCTTTTTGTAGACTCTTGAATTACATTCCAAACAGGTGACCTGGGGAAAATCGTCATAACTTTCTATCTGAGGATCAGATTGAAATTTCATAAAAAGGTATAGAAAGAGGACGGACTGTAGTTTCTTGTATGCATTTTTCAGATCCAAAGGTTGAAATAGTGACTCGTGGCACGTCGTACAAGTTTGCTCTACTGAACTAGTCTATAATCAAGTCACTGTGGGAGATTTCACATAAATCTTCCTTGGAGAATCCAATTTGGGTCAGACTTGTGGCATTGGAAAGAGCACACAGAGGGATACTACAAGTTGAAATTTCAGAACTTAAAGATCCAAAAGTACAAAGTTACAGTTGTTTCAAGATCGAGCTCCTAAAATCAAGAAAAAGCAAGATGAGGAAGTTTGATGGCAAGGATCTGGTAAATTGGATACTTCAGATGGAGCAATATTTTGACCTACATGGTGTACCACTGTTACAAAAGGTATGTATTGCATCTTCATATTTAGAACCGAATCAATTTTTATGGTATGAAGGGCTTTGTTCTCGTAAAAAACTTGTTACGTGGTCAATTTTCACGGAGGAAATGATAGCACATTATGAGGATACAAAGAGCAACACCTTATTTAGAGCAACACCACAACAGTTGGAAAGAGTAAAAGGGCTTTGTGACATAGTGGAAAGAAAAATTATGGAAACCAAGAAGCATACCCCTCACAACTATAAAGGTGGAAGTGTTGTTTCTCCTAGCCTTCCACAACCTACAAGGGTTACACCACAACAATTGGAAGAAAAGAGAGAAAAAGGGCTTTGTTACAATTGTGATAGAAAATGCACTAAAGGTCATAAGTGTGTTGAGAGGAAATTATTTTACATAGAATATGAAGAGGAGGAAGAAAAGGATCAAGAAACATCAAAAGAAGAAGATATATGCCAGGACCCCACCCCAAAGAAAGAAGAAATGAATCAGGCCATATCTTGTAAGGCTTTGGCAAGAATTACCAATCCTCAAACTCTCACGATAGAATGACATATCAAGAAGAAAAAGGTGCAAGAAGTGAAAGATCACATTGAGAAAGAAGAAATGAACCCAACCATATCTTGTAATTCATTGGTCGAAATTACCACTCCTCAAACTATCAAGATAGAAGAACATATCAAGAAGAAAAAGGTGAAAGAAGTGAAAGATAACATCGAGAAAGAAGAAATGAATCCCACCATATCTTGTAATTCATTGGTCGAAATTACCACTCCTCAAACTATCAAGATAGAAGGACATATCAAGAAGAAAAATGTTCAAGAAGTGAAAGATCACATCGAGCATCAAGAAATGAATTCGACCATATCTTGTAAAGGATTGGAAGAAATTACCACTCCTCTAAATCTAGAGATAGAAGGATATATCAAGAAGAAAAAGGTTCAAGCAGAGAAAGATCACATCGAGCATCAACAACAAGTTCTCCAACTTTTAAAGGATAACGCCACTTCAGTGCAAAATCAAAGGAAACAACAGGTAGATCAACATCGTAGTGAAAAATGTTTTGATGTAGGTGATTGGGTATTTTTACTGCTACATCTCAAGCATGCTATTTATGAGAAGGAAATGTTGACAATACTACATGCACTTAAAAATGGCGACCTTACCGAATGGGAAGACTCTTCAAGGATAAGGATGTGGAAGCATTGTTTTGTGCTATTTCTATTATCCAACCAGATTGGATAAACGAAGCAAGGGATGAATGGAAGAAGGACGAAGAAGCATGGCCATTTATTCAAAAGTTGCAAAAGATCCCAATTCAAACAATATTGCCAGAAATTGAAGAAGAAGGAAAATTCATATTGGAACTTGGAGCAGTCATAGAAACAAGAACCCGACAGCTACGAAATCGATCAATTTCAGAGTATCTCATCAAGTGGAAGAACTTACCCGCTGAAAATTCCACATGGGAGGACAAGAATTTTATACAGAAGCATCAAGAACTACTCAAGTGTTGAGGACAACGCTTTTTGAAGGAGAGGGGCATGTTAGGCCCCTATACTACTAGTGTAACCCCTTATTGTTATTAGTACAACCCACTTATTATATTGATGTACCCATGTAGTGCCCATATTGTTACTATTGTGCCACATAGAAGCCCACTATTGTTATTATTGTGCCCTTACATTATTATTGTTATGTTAGCTCTGATTATGTTATGACCCCTTAGACTCCTATATATAGAAAGGAGGTCTTTTCATTTGTATCATCCAAGAATTGTTCATTTATGTAATGTAAAGGAGGTTGCCCCCTCGAAGAGGCTGAATTCTAAGGCGTTGATCTATCTTTTCTATCTTTTCTTGAGTTCGTTTTATAACAGTTAGAAATTAATCAGCCTCCATGTATCAAAAGTGGTTAAGTCTCGGCTCAACCCATGCCCAAGTGTTGCCACCAAGGCATCATCATCGCTGCAACTCCATCAAATCCAAAGTGTCTCATATCGATCCTCCATATCAAGGCACTCTCTCAAGTACGCCCATAAATGTACTCAAAAGTATGCACCCCATACTGCATCAAAATCACTGACCTCAGCTACTCAATGCATCAGATCCTCCAAGTCCACTATAATATGAAGTCCCCAATGGTTGCAACAATCTCATGTCATCATGAGCTCCATGAATCACCTCGAACCAACATCTCAGTAAGCATACATGTCTCGGTCCCGAAGGTCCCTACAAGATGCCTAAGATCTCCATGTAGTATGGATACTCCATAGTTTGCTCACAAATCCAACCAGTCCATGGCCTTGTTGTACAAAAATGCACAACATCCCCATTGGCTCACAAGTAAAAGTCTCCATGTCACATCAGCAAATCCATCTGCACAACATCAATGCCTTGTCACTCCCCATTGGATGCCCATAAGTGACATCTCTACAAGTGCTCCTGGATAAGACTGCCATGCTCCATCTATCCAACTCGATGTCCATGACACAAGCTTCCCATGTTGTCCAACTAAGTAGACCCATCACAACATCGGTCATCTTCATCCTAGTCTTCAATCAGGTCTAGTGCCCTTCGGTCACCCAAACCATATATATCATCAAGTCATATGAGTCCCTTCCATCATAGCTCCCCCACTGAAGGTTCCACCAAGACTGCCTCTTGGTCTCAGCCATGAGAAGTCCACCCAAAAACCCAAGTGTGTGCCCTTCTCTAATTTTTCCATGAGTCATGTGGGGCACTTAGCCAATTCTCCATATGGCTAAAGCATGACCCATCCTCCACAATGATCATCACGTTCCTCCCTTGTCACAGGCATTTGCACCTTCTACCATAAGGTCACAAACAACCCCAACAAGCTCTACAACAGTCAATGGTCCTTACTTATCCAAACAAGGTCTCATCATAGACATCCATGGTAAGGTTGCCCATCTCATCGGCAAACTGACTTCGCCCTTCACTGCATATGGCCCATCCTCCAAAAGCTCCAATGAAACACAAGTAATAATAGGAATACTTACTTCATCATGAGGCTCCTCCATGTGAGTATCCTCATCCATCAATGTCTGCAAAATGCACGATCCTGGTCTTCCTTGGCATTCTTCCAAACATGCCATGTCTTGTCGTCCAACTTGGCCCAAGCACAATGCTTCACCCCCGCTAAACTTGTCACCAAAGCCCGCGGAATATGGAGCTCTGGTACCAACTGTCATGAAGTGCAGTTGTATCACTTCTCCTCACATATTCAGTAAGCTCTAATACCAACTGTCATGCCCATATCCTGGCGAAAGTCTCTCAACCGCTCGTAGGCAAGTGCAACACCACCACCACCCGATTTCTTTTCAACAATACTTTCAAGTGTGGACTACGCCTAACATTCCATACTTAGTTTATTTTTTAATTTCTAAGTATTAGCGTTCATAACACAACAGAAACATGCATTTAATCTTCTTTTATCATCATTATCATTTATACATATGCACAACAAATACAATCTTTAACGGGAGGGCCAACTCCTTGAATATCAGTCTGCCCACAATGATAATAATAATCTTTTATAAATAAACATACATTTATAGCCTTTGTGAGGGAACCCCAAACTTCCCTTCAACAATTCTGTCAAACTGCACAATTCGACATGCACCGTTCAACAATGCCCAATTGTCGTTCAGGAGCGCCCACCCCTCCCGGGTCGGGTCACCCATTTAGACTTTCATTTAGTTCGGTCGTTCAGACCTCCATTCACCCAGTTGTTCAGACCTTCGTTTGGCCGATCGTTTAGAAACTCATTCAGCTCCATTCAGACTTTCGTTCACCCGGTCGTTCAGACCTTCATTCGGCTGGTCGTTCAGAAACTCGCTCAACTCCATTCAGACTTCCGTTCACCCGGTCGTTCAAATCTTCGTTCGGCCGGTCATTCAAAAACTCGTTCAGCTCCGTTCATACTTCCGTTCACCCAGTCGTTTAGACCTTCGTTCGATCGGTCGTTCAGAAACTCGTTTAAATCCATTTAGAATTTTGTCCACCCGGTCGTTCAAACCTTCGTTTGGTCAGTCGTTCAGAAACTCGTTCTACTTCTTCCTCAGCTAGGTGCTTCGGTCTAGAGCCGCCTGCACCTCACCCTTACTCTGTTCGTCCACCTTGTAGCTCGTCCACCATTACCTTGAACTCGCCTTAGATGTTTGAACTTTGAATGATGCCTTCTCCTCTTCATGGTGTCCTCAACTTATACGCTCGTCCAAGGATATAACATGGGTTGGCTTGCCCAGGCCAACCTCTCAACTTGGCTAGCTCGCCCCCACTTTACCTCGGCTCGCCCATGTCTTTGCCCCGCCGGGTCCAGATGCCCAACTTTGCACCGTATAAGCTTGCCTTTGCAAAGTTCACACACTTAGCCAAATTTAGGTTTTTCAACTCTTTGTTGGCTCGTTGCAACTCGTGTCCCAGGTGCCTTTAACCGACCGCCTAACACGTCGCAACACCAACTCGTTCCATCGTCGCAACCTACTTGCCCACCCGTTGACTCGTCGCACGCCAAACGCTGATTCGTGGGCTTGACACCTCCCCTCACCTCTCCCCACCGCTCCCCCCTCGACCTCCGCTCACCTACCTCCTCTCCCCTCCTGGGCCCCTAGCCAGCGGCCAAGAGGTCCCCCAACCTCCGCTCACCCACCTCCCCTCCCCGTCCGAGCCCCCAGCCAGCGGCCAAGAGGTCGCAGGCCGATTCCCAGAATTGGCTTGTGGTCTCTTGGTCGTTGGTTGGGGGCTCGGGCGGGGAGCGAAGGGGGGTGAGCGAGGGTTGCGGTAGGGGGGAGAGGGGAGGGGAGGGGGGTGAGCAAGGGTCGGGGGGGGGGGGGCAGGGGAGGGGTCGGGTGGGGGGAGGAGAGGCGAATGAGGGAGGGCTGAGGGGGGACGGGAGAGGGGAGGGGTTAGGGTGGCGGGATGGGTGAGGGAGGGAAAGGTAGGGTATTTGTTTTATTTTTGTTTTTGTTTGTTTTTTTGTAATATGTTTTGATTTTGATTTTTTATTTATTTTTTCATTATTATTATTATTATCATTATATATATGTTTCAACTTAAAAAAATGTTTTTTACATTTTTTTGTGGTTCAATTTGTTTTCTTTAAATTATATATATTTTTTGAAAAAAGTTAATTTTTTATTCATTTTTATTTTTATGAGTTAATTTTGGTTTTTTTTTAAACATAGGTTTTTTGTTTTTTTTCCTTTTTTATATATTTTTTGTATTTCATTTTTTTTTGTTATTTGATTTTTATTTTTATTTTTATTTTTATGTTTTATTACTAACATGTTTTATGGAAAAAAAAAAAATTCATGTTTTTTTTTTTTTTTTTAATTTTTTAATGTTTTTTATATATATTTTTATGTTTTATTATTTTTATTTTTGTCATGTTTTATGTTTTTTTTTTTTTACATTCTTATAAGTTTTTTGTTTTCTTTAAGTTTTTAATTTTTTTTAATGTTGTATTTTATTTTTATTTTTTATTTGGTTTTTATTTTATTTTATTGTACTTTTTTTTTTTAACATGGTATGGTTAATTTTTTTTACATTTTATAGTTTTCTTTTAGGAGTTGTCTTTAGTGCGACTTTTTGGAGATTCCGGTGATGGAATATGGCGGAAAAAATTGAGGTTAAATCTTGATTTGTATTATTTAAAATGGTTTTTTAACTGTATATTTGGATTCAGCGCCCTGAAAACCCCTGGGACACTTTGATTGTGCAGAAATTAGCTATCAAACTTGCGATTTCAATAAATTGCTGCCGGATTTTGACTGGAAAAACCCACCGGAAAAGCTTCCAAAAAGTCTCTTTAAAGACAACTCCTTTCTTTTATGTCAATACTATATATTTTTTATATTTGATTTTTTTGGTCATGTTTTATTACTTGTTATTATTTTATTTTATTTTCCAATATTTGAATTTTTGTTTTCTTTTGTATTTTTGTGTACTTTTATTGTTTTTTTTTTTTTTTTTTCAATATTTGAATTTTTTCATTTCTATAAATTTTTTATATTTGATTTTTATGTCATGTTTTTTAATGTGTTATTTCTTGTTATTATTTTTTAATTATTTTTTCAATATTTGAATTTTTGTTTTCTTATGTATCTTTCATATATATATCTATATCTATATCTATATATATATATATTTTGTAGGGTTTGTGTTGACGCTTGTCTAGCAACCCGAACCCATTATGTGCAATTTGATAGTTGATTTTAAATTTTTCATTATAATGAATCGAGTCTGCCCCACAATGTGTTAATTTCATGGTTGGTTTTTAAGTTTTCATTACAATGAGTTGAGCTCATCTACACTACGTGTCAATTTGATAGTTGATTTTTTTTTTTTTTGCAATGTATCGAGTTGTCTTAGGCTAAGATTTCAAAATTGCTATACATTTAGTATTTAAAAAAAATTACTCTTGGTATGATAACTCTTTTTTTTTTTTTGCTAAGGCAAGAGCGGATCCTTCTATTCAATTAAAAAAGGAGAAATAGTGTACAAAAGGCAACCACGGCGGTGAGGCCCACCAATATGACAGGCCTACCCCAATCCATGGTCTCAAGACGACAAAGTGAACCTAGGGACGCGAGCCCACCAAACCAAACAAGCAGACGGAAACTGACCGGTGGATCCTAAGCTAAAGATCTAGCGGATGAAAAACAAATCAAGTGGCCAACAAGCACACCTTTTAACAAACAAATCGGACCCGATGAACCCAATAGACCATAATTTATAATCATATCGGGTCCATTTTTGACATAACCTTCGTTCACTTTAACCACCCGAAATCCACCCTTTGCGTGCGATTCCAGTGAGGTCGTGCGAACAGCTCGAAACATAACCACTGTTTCGGACCCACCAACATGCACGCTTATTCCTGGCCGTGGATTGTCCTCACTTGATCCAACGGTTAAGGATCATATCGCTCGGACTAAAAGCACCGATAATTACCGCACGATGAGGGCGGTAATTCCTCCCCACCCTTAGCCACGTGTTGCGTGGTGAGTGGAATCGCTCTCGATTGTGAAAAACCACTTCCGGCTTGATGAGCATGCGATAAACCAGAAACCACCCCGAGGGCGGTAAAGCTATCACAGGAATAAAAGTGGGGGTTTTGCGTCTGCCGAGAAAGTCTGGACTCCGGTGCATGGGCCAAAGGAAGATGAAGATCCCTCCTTCCAGCCGTCCCCCTGAGACTTCTGGTTTGCTGTTACCTGGGTTAAGGAGGCCAACATAGACCTGCATCCCATAAAAGACCTCACTTATGTCATAACACTTCATAATGAATCCAAATCAACTAGACCCCATCTCTGTGGCTCTGTTTCAGAACACCTTTTTGTCCTCATCTGCCTGAGCAAGACACTGCTCCCTTAATTTGTTCTGAGGCACCTCTTGCCAACTCAACTTGACCTTGCTTTTAGTGCAGAGCACCCCTTGATTGGCCAGGATGTCCGCCAATTTATTTGCCGTTCTTCGCACATGAGTAAAACTCACAGTGCGTAAGTCAAGGAGGTGAAACTGGATCCTTTGAAAGACCTGAAGCAGCCTCCAATGTCTTGAGACTTTTTCCAGTTCTGTGCCACAGCAGATTCTCTTGACCGAGTTAATAATCAACTCAGAATCAACTTCAATTATAATATTCTGGAGATTATCCTGCTTCAGGAAATCTAAACACTACTCAAGAGCCATTAATTCCGCCATATTGTTTGTAGCTCTTCCTAAATGGCAATGAAAAATAGAAAGGATACAACCATTTTCATCCCGTAACACTCCTTCGAAACCAGCAGTACCCAGGTTGCCTTTTGAGGCCCCATCAATGTTGTATTTCAGAAAACCCTGAGGGGGAGGATGCTAGTAATCTGGCTTATTTTCCAGATTCATTACCTTCCTGTCCATTCCTTGTGGTATAAGCCCCTGCATACCCAACTGAAGAAGTATCTACCTTTCATTATCTGAAGGTGGGTTCTTTGGGGAATTTCGCACTATAATACCAATCGTCTCCTTGAGCTGTCTTAAGATCTTCTCAATAATGCGTTGGGGGGAAATTTTTTCATTTTTGAAGATTTTGCTATTCCTTTCCTTCCAGACATTCCAAATTATGAAGCTTGGAGTTAAAGCCCAAGCTGAGCGAAGAAACTCATAATCAAAGAAGTTTCGTCTCTAGTTATTTATGGTATTGATAATGCTTCCTTTGTCCCTGTCCGTCTGTTGGAAAATTGTAGCAAAAGTATCCCACAACTTGGAGGTGAAAATGCAATTATTGAGAAGGTGCTCCATTGTTTCCTCTTGGGCTTCACAGAGCTGGCATCTAGAAGGTCCCATAACACCCCTCTTCCGAATGTTTTCCCCAGTTAGAATTTTCTTATGATGTACCAACCACATGAAGAGTTTAATTTTCATCCAACCTTGATGCCTCCATAGGTTCTGCCCAACCTTGTCTGGTACATTGGAGTCCAGCTCAAGGATTATGCTCTTTGCCTCCTTAATATTGAAGGTACCTTCGTTATTGTTGCCCCATCTAAGTTGGTCATGCCCCTTTGAAACAAGAATCTTCCTTTGGTCCAACATTGTCATTAGTGCATCTGCTTTTGCCTTCAAGGGGTTATCATCCCCGAATTCTATATTCTTCGAGGTTCTCCATTTTCCTTCATTATTAGTTTGATCCCAAAAATCTTTTAGGAAATCCATGTGGAGGAAATACAGGCGGCACTGCGCGCAAAGGCACAACATCTAAATATACTTGGCTCTCCTGGGAAACAACAGCACAAGTAAACACAAAGGTTCCTTCAACGATTCTCTGCTGATCTGGCTCTGATACCAAATGAAAGATTAATCAGAGCATAACACAAAGTACATAACTCAAAGACGCAACTTCGGTTGATGACAAAAAACTACTCATAACATTGAAACAGTAAAGCAGCATCTATAGCTGCATACAAGTATTCGGACTATGCATCCTCTTATGCTGGATCATCTACTTTTATACACAAAACTAAGTCGGTTATTTGTCCCTTCAGATTGATATGGTTATGGCAGTGATGGCTATTCGAAAGTTGAACAATATAGGGCGGTGACGGTGAGGCGGTGCCCAGTGCCGCGGTGGCTGTGCATCGGTCAAATGACATGGGGTAATTATCTCCAACATCATGTTGGTAGAGACGAGTTTCCCTTCGTCTGCTCAAGTCATTCACCGTTTCCTTGCGTCTTCCTGCAAGTCATTCAGTGTTGTTTCGCTGCGTCTTCGTCCAAGTCATTCACCGTACAGGAGTTTTGAAAGCATTCACCTCGTTAATGTACAAGTCAACCGTGTCCCACGCTTTCAAATGAAGATTTTACTCTGACTATTGTAGTTTAGACTTTCAATTCTGATCACATTCTGATAACCAATTTTACATATTAAAGTGAAGTTAAGAGTGTTCATTGGCATTGTCTATATTTTTGGTTCAATTGCGACTTTTATTTCGCGCGTTGAAATAATTTTTTAATGTTATAAATGAATTTAATGTTTTGGAAAATTTTAATCATTTAGATGGGGTAAAGTTTATGATTTAAAGTTAATCTGGTTGGTTTTTTTTGGGTCTTTTTTGGGAAAAAAACTAAGTCAAAAAAGTAGTTCTTCAAATTACTTTAAATATATTTAATGAAAAAATATGTCCAACAAATTTGGATAACAATTTATTCAACTTTAGTAAACTTGGTTAACAATTTAATTTTCATAAAAATTAAATATATTAAATCTACCATTTAAATAAAAATCACATTTATTTGTAAATTTAACTTTTATTTATCTTGTTCACATTGAATGAGATTCATTATCATAAATGTAATTGTTAAATGAATTAATTAGTTGAATTTGAAAAAATTAATATAACTAAAATAGCTCCTATTTTGATATTTAGTTAAAATATTTTTAATTAAGATAAAATTTTTATTTTAAACCAATTACATTTATATATAATATTTAATAAAATACAGTGAAAATTTTGTTATGAAAATTGTTTTCAGAAATTGATATTGAAAATAGTGACTCCATGATAACTCTCTTATAAAAAGACCCAGAATTTTAAGAAATTGATATTGAAAATAGTGACTCCATGATAACTCTCTTATAAAAAGACCCAGAATTTTAAGAAATTGATATTGAAAATAGTGACTCCATGATAACTCTCTTATAAAAAGACCCAGAATAATAAACTGATTTTTTTATTGTATATTTAGATTCGGCACCTTAAAAATCCGTAGAATGTAAATTACTCATCAAACTTGTGATTTCAATAATTTCTATCATATTTTAGAAAAATTAGACAAAACCCAAAAAAAAAAAAAAAAAAAAAACAACTCATTTTCGTAATACTATCTGATTAGGCAACCCACTTGAAGGTTCGCAACAGCGGCGACATTGTCAAAGGAAACACCAATGTAAATGTAGTATTAGGCAACACACTTGAAGGTTCGCAACAGCGTGAACACACTTGAAGGTTCGCAACAGCGTGACATTGTATTGGATGAATCCAATACTGGCCCAAGGAGGTGATTCCGTATAGATCAATATCGCGGGTCCATGTACAATTAAGCGCTTCAATGCTTTGCTCAGAAACCCTCGTGGAGCAGAAACTCTGACATTGTTGTCTCAGAGACAGATCTATATCTCTGTGGGTAGGACCACCGAGGTCTGCGTTCAAGCAAAAGTCCTTGGTGAATTTCACAGTTGGTTTGCACAAAGGGAAATGGTGGTTAAAAGTGCTGGTAAATGGTGCTTTTATAAGGCTTTTCTCTATTGACGTTCTAAGTCGATTTTCCATAGTTTTTAACAAGCTCCGTATCAATCAGAACGCTGAAGTTCCCGTTCTCTTGATTTTATATGGCTTTTCTCTATTGACGTTCTAAGTCGATTTTCTATAGTTTTTAACAAGCTCCGCATCAATTAGAACGCTGAAGTTCCCCTTCTCTTGATTTATGAGAATGGCAGGCATGCACCAGAGGTAGTGATATGTATTAGTTTTATTCCTGGTTGTAAATTATGATGAATAATCTTTAAAATTAGATGAAAGTTATGCTGTAAATGATTGATTCTAGATACATTATGTATGTATTTAGAGAGAATAACCTTGGATGGTGGATGGGAGCTCGTTAATAGAATAAATAGTAATTTATTCATTGTAAATACGGGCTTGATTGTGTCTAAAGCTACTATTTTTGAAATCAAGTAGAAGTGAAATTCAATATGGAGGGAAGTGAAACTTAATATGGAAGGTTGTTTAGATAGTTTGGCCGTTGTGGCTGTGGATTTAGGGAAGGATCCCTCATTTGTTGAAGATTTGAGAGTGGTCTTCTAATGAAGTTATGGGACAGCTTGGACATTGTTCAGCTGTTCAGCAATTGACTTCGGGAGGAGTTCTAAAGTGGAACTCAGTAATCCAGTTTGCCAACTACACCTTTACTAGGGTTATGAGACAACTTGATGGAGTTTGCTCTATGTGATTTCGAAGATATTTAAAGAAGCTAATGAAGACTTTACAAATATGAAGATCAAAGACAAGCACTGGTTAAGGGAGGGACTTGGAGATTTAACTGCTACTTATGTTGTCCCTTGTCCGTATTAAATGAGATTCATCATCATAAATGCTACTTATGTTGTCCCTTGTCCGTATTAAATGAGATTCATCATCATAAATGTAATTGCTATGTGAGTTGATTATTTGTTAATTAGTTGGATTTAATTCATCATTATAAATGTAATTGCTATGTGAGTTGATTATTTGTTAATTAGTTGGATTTGAAAAATTTAGTCCAACTCAAATAACTCTTATTTGATATTTAGTTGAGATATTTTTTCAACTAATTAATTGTATGATTAAGATATAATTTCTAGTTAAAACTAATACTATTATATTTATATATTTATATGTGATATTTAATCAAATACAGTGAAATTTTTGTTATGCAAATTGTTTTCGCAAATTATTTCAATTATATAAATACATTATAAATGAAATCTCCCCTTCACATAAAAATACCTATTTCAAAAATATAAACCCATTTTACGTGAAACTTCTGGCATACGCTTCTCGAAAACTTCCATAATATCATGTTGCACACAGAACAATAAGATAATAGAAAGCAATTTCCAATATTCAAAAGATGCCATTAAATTTTAATACATAGGAGACGACCCAGCATGGGCTATCGCTTTTGGAAATAATTAAATTTAAGATTGAAAAGATGAACTACACATTTATACATCAAT
This sequence comes from Pinus tabuliformis, assembly GCA_031772625.1. Taxonomy (NCBI): domain Eukaryota; kingdom Viridiplantae; phylum Streptophyta; class Pinopsida; order Pinales; family Pinaceae; genus Pinus; species Pinus tabuliformis. The sequence goes on along the minus strand of CM062810.1, from coordinate 60,662,855 downwards.
TTTTTGAAAGGATTAGATCATTTTAATTTGAATTTAAAATGTTCTTTAGAAAATAATACATTTAAATTGCAAGGATCACGCAGATAAATTCCAGATTAAAATATAATTAAACCGATTTATATACATATTTAAAGGTCACGCACGATACGGAGCCACGTATGTTACAATCTTCCCGACGCTACACTGTAAAATATTCCTACTGCCCTCATTTTTCTGAAACATATAAAGGAATATATACATGCGAGAGATATGGAGAGCTCGAAACGTATCAAGGAATATCATATCAATGTGAGAGAGAACACTTAAAGCTAGCTGGTGAAGCAATTAAGGCCTGGTAGTCCACGAATTATCAGATGGGTTGGTCATCATGGCCGTGAATTCATCAAAGTTGACCTGCCCATCGCCATTTGAATCGACGCCTTTGATCATATTGTGGCAGTCACTGAGAGTGCAAGGCTCTTGCAGGCTCTTCAAAACTTCATGAAGTTCAGTGGGAGAGATTAATCCATTCCGGTCCTTGTCGAACATATTGAATGCATCCTGCAAGTCCTGGATTCTGCGCGAACTGCTTACTGTGTGGTCGGTGTTGAGAGCCACAAACTCCGACAGGTCGATGAAACCGTCTTTGTCCAAATCCGCCTCCAAAACCATAGCCCCAACCTCTTCATCCGTCGCATTCCCACCCAACGATCTCATCAAATCTCTCAGCTCCGACGGAGAAATCTTCCCGTCGCCGTTGGCGTCGAATTTCTTGAACACGTCCTCCAGATCTGCATTACTCGGCACCGCAGAACCGGACGTGCCCGCACCGACACCGACGGAAAGCTTATCGACTTTCTTGTCCGACACGCCATCGCTTCTTCGGCTGAGCGACAGTTTCCGGCGTCGGTTGGATGGCGTTTTGTCAGAACCAGCAGCCGCGCGTCTGCTAGAGAGATCAGACGTCGGTCGAGATTTCGATGAAAAAATATTCGACATTTGTGATTGTCGACGCGGTGTGTCGGCCGGTGTTTTCTTCCGGTGAAGAAACGACGGGCAACCCATTTTAATACTCGCCAGATTGAAAATTTCTATCCTTCCCTGATCTCTGCACAATTACAATGATCTCTGCACAATTACAACGCTTCAATGTCTCAATAAAGCTCAGCTCCGTGATAATTGAATTTCCTCGTTTGCCAGTATCCCCTTTAATATAAGAAAAAGCAAGCATATAATTCTTGATGCGGAAGCTATATCTTCTCTGCAACTTTGAATTCCTAAAGCGGCTGACCCACAATTCACAAAAAGATTACTTCGAAGCAATTATATATTCATTGCTTTCACAATTCTTATTCCAAGCCATGAAGGTTGCAGGAAGTTTCGTTGCTTCCAGAAATTCAGAGTATCTATTCCTACTCCCACCTCGAAAGTGGCAGGAAATTTCCGTGATGTCCAACAAGTACGTACAAATCTTGTACGCGCTTATGAAACTCTTCCTCTTCTCATTGTCATATGCGTCTCTGTGAAGCCATCGTTGGTTCCGGACGCGTTTTATATTGATTCAATTCCACGAGTCGAATCACAATCCTCGTGTTTGGTTTCTTTCCCATCGACAAGATCGGACTCATCGCAAAACAACGAATATATAATTCACTTTTCTTTAAAAAAAAATAAAAAATTGTACCGTAGGTCAAAGTGATGTGCATGTATGTTGAGAAATATTTTTAAAATTAATTTAATTATATGAATATCAATTTGATTTGATATTTATTTATTAAAAATATGTTAAAAGAAAATATTTTAATATTATATATAACAAATTAGTTTAAATATAGTTTAATTTGAGTATGAATGGTTGACCACAAGTGAGATGTTCAATTAAAGTCTTTATGAAAAAAAGAAATGAAAATGAAAATGTTGTTTTTCGGTTAGTGCCCTATTTCATTGGTTGTAATGAAGCTTTGTAACTTTATTTCTTTGGTAGTATTCTGTTCAAATTGATATGGAGAAACTTAGTTTCAACACAGTGAGATGTCAATTCTATGAAACTTGTTTTGCATAACTAATTGTCTCCTACAAAGTTTATGGGAATTGTACATGATTGATATAGAGTTGAATGCAAATGTGTTTGTGGTAGTGAAGTCATGGGAATATGGAACAAAACTTCTAATATTATCTCTCCAATGGCGACCTGTTTTAAATAGGATTTGTTTCTTTTCACAGATCAAAATAGAGTTGGGATGATCTATAATTTGTGATTTAATATTAGATTAATTTTTAAATTGAATTGTAAAGACATGTTAATTAATATTTGTGAGTAATTCGTAATAACAATTGTTTTACTATTAATTTAACAACTAAATTATGACTAGCATAGTTATATAAATTAAATCACTAGTAACTATAAATGGATATCAAAACAATTAGTTTCTAATAGAAATACTTCGTTCCTAAAACAACATTTCTTATAGTGAAAAAAAACAATAAAAATGCAATTATTAAAATAAATAAAATATATAACTAGTCCTTTTCCAATATTTTCTAAATATTATACTTTTGTGTATGATTTGTAATTTAGTATTAAAATAAATGAATTTGACATAGTCACTTTGAATAAATTTAGGAATAAAGTTACACTACATTAAACCCCTTTAACAAAATTCACACATTAATTTTTTGCATGGTAATTGAGATCAATCTTCTATGTTTGGTTAGAGGAAAGAACATAAAACGACTTTAACAAACCAATTGAACCAAATTGAAAGCTAATCTCCCAATAAATTTCGAGCAATCTCCAATGACTTGAAGCAGAATAAGGAACTTCAAAGTGAGATCCTAGTAATACTTGGCATGAGTTTCAAACTTCAAAGTGAGATCCTAGTAATACTTGGCAGGAGTTTCAAAACCTTTGACCTGCAAGAACAACAAACATTAATCACAAACACATGAAAGGATAAAAAAAACTTCTTGAATTCAAGAAGATCAATTTCTTGAATTCTTGAATTCCAATACTTGTTATGAGATCAATTTCTTGGATTCTTGATATACTTGGAGGAAAAATTTATAAAAACTATGCTTAAATAATATAAACAAGTACTTCTTCTTGAAGAGTCTTTCAAATGCATGCCAACTCAAATCCTCCTCATGTATACCTTTGACATTCTTCACGTCTTCCCACCAAATATCTGCTTTACCTTTGAGACTGAAAGTGGCTATCTTTGCTTTCATGTTTTCTGAATAATCATGCAATCATAATAATTTATTCATACCAAGAAACCATGCTTTTGCATCACGTGATTTTTTCATATCTCCATCAAAGGTAGGTGGCTTCGCTTTCTTAAACTCATACGGAAATTATCCCCTATCATTCCTCCTGTAAAGATGATGACGATGACGATAATGATGCTTGTTAGAACCAAAGCTGGAATAGTACTTTTGTTTATCACCTCTCCTATCTGGAGTGTCTAACAACCTGCCATATCTAATCGTGTCAGATCTATTCGACCTGTGTCTACTAGGAGACCTATTGCGATATGCCCCATTAGTTATGTCCTCATGTCCATGGCTGATCCGAAGTGGTCCATGTAGCTGCAAACCTGACAAACTACAAGTAGTATAGCATTCACCTCTGTTTATTTCTCTTGTGTCTGCATGCTTTTATCATTGTCTTCTTTGCAACTCCTTATTTCTTCCTTCAGGCTTCTCAATGTGTCTGCCAAGTCAGAAGAGTTCCCCACACCACACTTCTCATCTGATGCGTAGAGAGATTCTATGTAGTCTACCACCTTGTTAGCCATCTGATCTCTTTCCTACAAGGCATACTATGTCAGCTAAACCAAATCACAATAAACCAACGTACCTTAGCATAATTTGGGTGGGATACCTTGTTTGCAAGATCATCAAATCAGTGTGATGCATGTATAACATATTCATAACAACATATAGACATATATCAAATAAGTGCATCGACACATAAACATCATTCTAGCATCAATGCAAGGCCATATCAACAATGCATGCTATGACCTAATGCATAAAAACAACCATTACTCCAATACACACATTGCCACATGCAACTATCAACATGCATAAGCAATGCCTAAACAACTACACATAGTATGAACACATATAGTCGAGCATAAGTGATCAATTCTTGTAACCAACCTACAAGACTGATACATGTAATCAAAACATTCAAGAATGCACCTGACATACAAGGATGTAGTCAAGCGACATATAATCAACATGTAAGCTACATATAACCATATGCAACCAGTCATATACTCCCGACGATGCATCCCACAAAATCACATCAAGTTCCTCATGACAACCTTAATACAACCATGGTCAACATGATGCAATGCAACAATCACATGGAATGCGAGTGTAAGACACACACGTGCAACTGACATGCATGCATGACCAACACTTTCACCCAAGGAGAGCGCAACCATGCTTTGATACCAATCTATAATACCCCCTCCTCCCAGGTCCACCCAAGCAACCAACAAGTTGGGGAAAACATGTGATGAGAGAGGTCACTATAAGGGATTCAATCTCCTTGGTAACCTTAAGGAAATGGAATTGACAAAACACATCAAACAAACCCATCCACATCAAGAACAACACCCCGAGGAGACATGTCAGCCACTCAGACATCCAGCCCCTAGGTCCCATTGATGTTTTAATCCTTTTAACTCAAAGTCGCTCTCATGTTATAGGCAAGACAACGACCAACAACCCAAAGTTTCTCTCATAGGCCTATGTGCCGGCGACTGTGGAATTTTCTTAGCAAACCTATGCCAACGACCCCGAGATTTGAGCCACTTTTCTAGCCTAGAATCTCGGCCTTTGCCCAGAACTTGCTATGTAGAAAATCCTGTAGATTCACAATCTCATGCAATGAACTAAAGCAAGAGACAAGAATCTACTTCTACTCTTTACAGCGGAAGCACATAAAGATCGAGCAAAATAATAATCGACAAGAGGAAGAGAATAAAATACACATAACACAATAAATATCCGGGGAAATCCACAGCTCAAAACCCCACTATCTGTATTGTATATATCAGAAAATCAATATGAGATTACAATGCTTGTTCTCACAAGAACAATCCCAACACTCAGTAAAATCAATCTCCAACTCACAAGTAATCACTAGGTCAACACTTGGCCAATTCACCAGCTGTCCAAGTCCTATTTCCTTTCGCAATTCCTATGGTTGATTAGCCCATCTTAAAGGGAAATCAGTGCACTCAAAACTGCGTAATCCTTTTAAGGATCAGTCCTTGATTGCATGCACTATCAGTGCAACTCAAAAAAATCTAAAACAAATAGTACATTGTCCATGCACTCTAGTCTCAATTGGGTCTTTCTCAGAATCGACATGCATGAGTTTTTTATGAGGAAATATTTAGTTAATTGGAGTTGCACTAATGCATCAACTGACTCTTAACTCACTATTAGTTCCTCAAACAAATTGGAACTAATTTAACTGGACTTAACTCAATAAACTGAGTTAACTAATTACCACTCATGCTTAACTAATCATGGACCCCTATAATATAGGGAGAACATATACATGACTTCAGAAAGACTTCCAACTCGAAATTCCTAAGCTAATTAAGTCTAATAAGCTTAATTAACTATTTACAAGTTTCTATGAGAATAAAATTCGATTTTAATTCACAGTTTAATTCAAGGACAAATTAAACTGGAATTTCTTGTTTCCATTTTCAACACTTCCTCTCAACAAGAAAGGGATTATCAGCTACCCTGATCCTTTCTCTGTGAAATTTGAATTTACATATTGACAATTCCTTTGTCAAGATGTCAGCATCTTTCTCCTCCGTGGGAATGTAATCTAACAACATGATCCTCTTGAGTACACAATCTCTGAGATGATGATATCATATATCAATATGCTTGGACCGATCGATCATGAAAAACTGGATTTTCATAGAGTTTGATACAACTCTGATTATCACAATAAATCACTGTAGGATCCATCTGTTGATCAAACAAACCAACCGGGATCTTCCTCATCCAGATAGCCTCACATGTTGCCTAACTTGTAGCCATGTACTCTGCCTCTACCGAACTGAGTGCAACCGATCTCTATTTCCTGCTATACCAAGAAACTGTCACTGACCCAATGCTGAAGATCCCCTGATGTTCTCTTCATGTCGAATGGACTCCCTTCCCAATCTGCATCGTTGAAGCCTTGAAGCTTCACTCCCTCTGTCCGTCTATACTATAACCTAAACAGTGTAGTGCCTCTGAGGTATCTCAACACATGATTTTTCGCCTTCCAAAACAACTTGGTAGGCCTAACCATCACTTGACTAAGTTGGTTAACTGCATAGCACATATCCGATCATTTGTTCACTAAGTACATGAGTGAACCCACAAGTTGCATGTAAACAGTAGCTTCCACTACTTCCCCTGAAGTAGCATCCTCCTTCCTCCAGTTACCAGCTAGAGGAGTCTCCATGGGTTTACTGCTCTCCATGTAGAATCTCTTGAGTATCTTGTTGGCATACTTTCCCTGAGATAAAAACAAATCCCCATCTCCCTGCCATACTTCCATGCCAAGAAAGTAATGCATGAGCCCCATGTCCTTCATCTAAAACTCTCTTGCAAGCTCCTCCTTGCAAGATTTTATGAGCTTCACATCACCTGTTAGTATGAGATCATCAACATAAAGTACAATGATCAACAACTTACTTTCCACCACAATGTGGTACAGGTTCACATCTTCTTCACTCTTTGTGAAGCCCAACCCAGTGAAGTAGTTAACGATCCTGGTGTACCAAGCACGGGGTGCTTGCTTCAGCCCATATAATTCTCTCTTGAGTCGGCACACATGTGAATCACGATCAAAGGTTTCAAAACCTTCGGGTTGCTCTATGTACGCCTCTTCCTCAATCATGCCATTTGGGACAGTTATCTTCACATCCATCTGATGGATCTTCCAACCCATTTGTGCTGATAGTGCTAATATAGATCAGATTGACGAGTACCTTGCAACATGAGCAAAGGTCTCATCCTAGTCAATCCCCTCTACCTATGAAAAGCCATGGGCCACAAATCTGGCCTTATGCTCCTCCACACTACCATCTACAGCTTTCTTTACCTTGTAAATCTAATGGGAGCTCACTACTGACTTTTCCTACAGTCTCGGGACCACATCCCAAACACTGTTTCGAAATATGGAGTCATACTCCTCCACTATCGCATCAACCCAAACTAATTGTTATACTGCTTCTTGAAAGGAAGATGGCTCTGTCACAAAACATGCACCCATAAGAGCCATGTATCCAGTGTACCTCTCAGGTGACCTCCTCTGTCTGTGCTGAGAAGTGGGTGCTCCCACATTCTCCCGTGCATCATCCAAAAATATATTAGCCTCTCTAGTGTGCTTTATTTCCTCTCTGGAAGACTCTACCTGAGTGGATGTCTCCACTCCTGGAACCTCTGCATGTGGTTGCTCCACATCAATCTGAAGCCCCTCAATCTTAGGAGCTAAAAGCTCCTCATCCGCATGTAGCTCAAGCTCCCTCTCAAGGGAAACTCGCATGGCCTTCTCCTCATTCAATCTGATATCTCTGCGAACCACTGTCATCTGACTGGTCGATATGTACACCCAATATCTGTGAGGTGTATCAATGTACCCCACAAATATCCCCAAATTTGTTGTAGGGTCAAGCTTCTTCCGTGCATCTTTGGTCACATGGAAATATACCGATGACCCAAAAATCCTGAAGTGACCAACATCTAGCCTCTTACCGGAATAAGCCTCCTTTGGTGTCTTCATCTCAAGTATCCAATGTGGGCTACGATTCTGAACATAAACCGTTGTGTTGCATGCCTCAACTCACAAGTGTAGTGGTAGGCCCTGATCATGCAACATTTCCCTCACTGCCCCTACTATGATTTTGTTCTTCCTCTTGGCCACCCCATTCTACTAAGGGTTATGGGGTGCCATCAACTCTCGTTTAATCCCTTCCGCTGCACAGAAGTTCTTAAACTCATTTGAGACATACTCACCACCGTTATCACTCGTAGAGATTTAACCTTCTTACCTGACTCTTTCTCAACCAATGCTTTTAACTCACAAAACTTTGTGAAAGTTTGATCCTTTTTATGCTTGAAAAATATCTAGCGTTTACGAGAATAGTCATCAACAAATATAACATAATACCTGTTTGGCCGTGGATGCTATCGAGAATGGTCCACACACATCTAAATGGACTCTTTCTAGAATAGACTCTGCTCGATCATCTCTATCTCCAAAGGAAGACTTGGTGTATTTTCTCAAAGTACAACCCTTGCATGTATCAACTTTCTCAAGCATACCTTTGGGAAGGTCGGTAGATATTTGCTGCAATATCTTCAAAGCCTCATGATGCATCTGGCCCAATCGCCTGTGCCACAAATCGCCAACGTCTCGGCTCTGCATATGTTTTTTCTTTTGAACTCAAAGCAGCACACTCCTCTACCTCCAGCTTATAAATATTCTTAACTTGAATCCCTATCTTCTTTACTTGACCCATGGCTATATATCGAAGGAACACCTTTCCTTTCAAGAAGATCGCATCATAGCCTCTATCCTCAAGCATGGCAACGGATACCAAGTTCTTCTTTAGCCCAGGTACATACATAACATTGTTCAAGGTGAGTGGAGTCCCATTCTCCCTCTAAAAAGTAATCGTGCCCAATCTAGAAATACTATACTTCCCGTCGTCACCCATCTCGATATGCATTTGGAGATATTTTTCTTCCAGGTCACTGAATAACTCTTTGTCGTCATTCATGTGGAATGAAGCTCCAATTTCTAAGTACCATACACTTCCGAACATAGATGACACCATGCATGCAATGAGGGAAAATTCCAATTCGAAATGGGAGGCCAAAGCCTCACCTATCGCTCCTCCTGAGGACTTCTCCTTGGACTTCTTGAGTGGACAATTTGTAGCAAAATGTCCCATATTATGACAATGAAAGCATTTAACTTTCGTCATATCTTTCTTCTTACCTCCATGATAAGAATATGATTTGGAATGGGAAGCTTTCCCTTTCCCCTTCCTCACCTTAATCGCTAAGGCATAGTTCTCTTCATCATCAATCTTTGATGAAGAGCCATCCCTGGTGTTCCTCCTGATCTCCTCCTGCATCAAATTTGACCACAATTGTTCCCAATTTGGCAGTTTCTCCTAACCATTGATAGAGTCTTGATAACTATGCCAACTCTTTGGGAGTCCTAGAAGACCAAGACTCACCATATCCTCCTCGGCAAGTGTGATTCCAACACTTCCAAGTTCATCACGACATTGAGTGAACTTGGTCAAGTATTTGGAAATAGTCTCGCCTTTCTCCATTTTGATTTTTTGAATTTTGTCCTTCAGTGCCAATTTCCTTTGGTCACTATTGTTTTGATACAAATCCGTCAATGTTATCCACACATCATGCAAAGTTTCCTTGCCATGGAGACTCGAGACAATGTGGTCTCGAACTCCCTCATGGATTATCCGCCTTGCCTTCGCCACACACTTCTTCCATTCAACCAAGTTCTATGCATCCGTAGCTGCTAGCTTGGGGACTTCTTGATTAATGAATTCCTTCAAGCCATTATCTTCTAGCACAACCTCCATCTAGTCCCTCCAGGCTATAAAATTCGAGTTGCCTTCTAAGGCATACTTGAGCCGCAAACTGTAGGACGCCATGTGCCAATCCTGAAGTATGAAATGCAAATTCGAATTTCACCTGTAAACCTGAACTAAAAAAATTCGAAATCTCCTCTAGTATACTGTTCTTAGCTCCAATACCATGTAGAAAATCTTGTAGATTCACAAGCTTGTGCAACAAACTAAAGCAAGAGATAAGAATCTACTTCTACTCTTTACAATGGAAGCACATAAATATCAAGCAAAACAATAATCGATAAGAGGAAGAGAATCAAATACACATAACACAATAAATATCTGAGGAAAACCACAACTCAAAACCCCACTATCTGTATTGTATATATCAGAAAATCAAGATGAGATTACAATGCTTTTTCTCACAAGAATAATCCCAACACTCAGTAGAATCAATCTCCAAATCACACGTAAGCACTAGGCCAACACTTAGCCAATTCACCAGATCTCCAAGTCCCTATTTCCTTGCGCAATTCCTATGGCTGATTATCCCATCTTAAAGGGAAATCAATGCACTCAAAATTGCGTAACCCCTTCAAGGACCAATTCCTGATTGCATGCATTATCAGTGCAACTCAGAAAAATCTAAAACAAATAGTGCACTGTCCCTGCACTCTAGTCTCAACTAGGTCTTTCTTAGAATCAACATGCATGAGTTTCTGATGAGGGAATATTCAGTTAACTAGAGTAGCACTAGTTGAGTGCACTAATGCATCAACTCACTGTTAACTCACTTTTAGTTCCTCAAATAGTTTGGAAATAATTTAACTAGACTTAACTCAATAAACCGAGTTAACTAATTACCACTCATACTTGACTCATTTGGACCCCTATAATATAGGGAGAACATATACATGACTTCAGAAAGACTTCCAACTCGAAATTCCTAAGCTAATTAAGTTTAATAAACTTAATTAACTATTTACAAGTTGCTATGAGAATATAATTCGATTTTGATTCATAGTTTAATTCAAGGAAAAAATAAACTGAAATTTCTTGTTGCCATTTTCAACATGATACAACCTTCATAATCTATCAAAGACATGATAACAATGCTGATAAATACAAAATCAACCTTAGGACTAGGCCTGAGCATCCCCAACCGGGACTGACATTCTGTTAAACACTTGGCATCAATGCAACCTACAGGTATAGAATACAAGATAGAGCATAAATGACTGAAAGAACTTATGAAACATAACCAGAAGGATCACCTCCTTCTCCATTGAACTATTATATCATCAATTAGGTCTTGCATCCATCCATTTAACAATTACAAGTAAATACATGAAATAACCATAACATGAACCAATCACATAACCATGCTTATAACTAGCAATAAACCATATAAATATTAGAGATATGACAACCATTAAATCCACATATAAACAAGTAAAAAAGTAAGATAACTTAGCTTTTATTAATCATAGGCAAATTAGACTAGGTTCAGTACTTTCACGTACCACCCGACCATAGACAGGGGTTAACCAAATCTCTTTTTCAGCAAGTCACCCTCGTGCCATATTCCAAGCATGAATGTGGGATCTCATAGAAAAACCAATCCAAGAATAGCCAAGGGAATCCAGAGGTTAACCCACCTCCACCCTCATCAAACCGTGATCACACCAAACCTGTGCTCCGATCACTATTGAATTTAACTCGGAATGCGATCCGGAATCCATCATTATCCTTGAGGAATTTTTTGTCTCCCTGTCTCTCAGGCTTTATCGAAATCCAATCCCGGATCACTAGGCCCTAAACCAAGACCAGTCTCTCACGCTTTACCGCAATCCAAACCCAGATCAATAGGCCCTAAACTGAGACTTGTCCCTCAGGCTTTACCATGTATCCCACCAAAATCAATCAAGGGATTCATAGGCCTTTGGGAATGAACCTTGAGACCACCTCCACCCCAGATTCTGAAATCCATCCAGCAAACCAAAGATCAAAATCGAGATCAACATCCAACCATACCATGGCATCAGGAAAAAATCAAGGCTAGGCTGAAAACCACTTTCATGACTAGGCAAAACCATGCCACCGAAAGTAAGAGAACCATACACCAACATGCAAAGCCATGCATGTCCAAACCAGCTAAGAAATCACACATGAAAAGGGTTACCTGAAAGTATTCCTACTGAAGCTGCTTGATCTTGCTCTTCTTCATTGATCCTTTCTTTCTTTCCTTTCCCTTTGCTTGTTTTTCCTTCCTTGATCCAAATCTAGAGTGCTCCAAGAAAACTGTAAGTGCCCAAGAGTGAGAGAGAGAGAGAACAATGAGAGATCTCCAAACTTGAACTGGCAAAAGGTTAGAAAAGGATTACCCATTGATCCTCAGAATCCTTTTTATTAATGAAACCTCTATTTTCTTCATTTTCCATTATTTTCCTTCAATTTCCTCCTCACATGCAACCTGTGACCTTTCACATTACTTTTCTCCTAGTTTCCTTTATTTTCATAAACAAATGAGCCAAAAATGCCTTTTTTCCTTTTAATACCTTTACCTTAGCCTTTGCCAAATTTCCTTAGCCAAAACAAACGTCCAGTGATGCCCACTAGGATATCTTTGCCAAACATTCAACTTGGAATAAGTGTCCCTTACCTGTGGTGTTATTTTGCCTTTATTAACTTTTATTACATGAAATTTTCACCAGGGCTATTACATATTACAACTGAGAAATACATGTACCTTTAGTCTTCTTCCACTATTGTACCTGTAGATAACTTCAAAATTGATAGTTTCTTGGAGTCTCTGAAAATACCATTGGTGTCTTCAATCTCCTTTTAATTTTTCACTTCTCCCTAACATTAATTTTGATATACCTCAACAAGGTCCTCAAATCTTTCCTAAAGATGCCCTTGAAGATGTATGCCTCTCTAGTACCACTAAGCCTTCTATTCTCTACCACAGTTCAAAATCTCTCCTAGACAAGGATAACGATAGGTAGACTAGTTTGTTCCTTTGATTATAGGAAGAGATATTTTTAGTTGATTCTATCCATACTGTCAAGTTAATGACAACCAACCTTATGTATTCTAGTAGTTTTAAAATAGAAAACAAGCACAAAGGTGACTTTTGTCTCAACTACCAACTTGAGCAAGTGTGTCTCTGACTAGGGTATATAACACAAGATATTCCACAAAAACCGCTTCAAAATCTTCCACAAAATATAATGATCAAACCCTTGCAAGAAAGTGACTATATCACAAAGGCGACTTTGCTTCGGCCTAAAAAAAAGCTATTGTGTCTTTAATTATGGAATGGATATGTGCCTAGATTACAAGACATATTCTATAGAAACCATTTAAAAACTTCCACAAAATATATAAATTATCAAACCCTAGAGCCAAACAAATTCTACAGGATTTCCACAGAAATCCTTAGAAAGTATGCTACATAGGTGACTTGAAACATAGCACAAATAATTGCAATTTTTGGGCAAATAGGTCACTTATCAAGGCTCGGAGTAGGGCCTAGGTTACAAACGATTTCCATAGAATTTTCTTCAGAAATCAGTCCAATAATCATGCAAATCACATGTCATGGTTTTCCTTAGAAATTCCCCATATACTATATTATCAAGACCAAAAGAAGAACATCGAATTCTTATCTCTAAACAATACATAAGAGTAACAAGTTTGATGCAAGTAGGAGCCACTGAAATAACATAAAAGGTCTGAAAAATATCTTCTTTGAAGCGTCAAATAGTTCACACAACACAAGATAAGTCCAAACCCTAAGAATGTTAAACCATACCTTGATTCCTTATCTAATAGAGCCACAAAATTCCAAAAAGAGGTCGCATAGATACCAACAAGTGATTTGATGTAAGATGGACTTCAAGACAATGATTCTCCCACAAATGCGAGCTTCAGATATGTCTACCTAGAGGACCAAATGGCCTTGGAAATTTTCTTCAACAACAAGTTGCTTAGAAATGACAATGAACTATATGCAGATTTACCTTAGATTAGGTTAGGAAGGAGTTCAAATGGCCTCAAAATATACTCAAACCCAAAGAAGACACAACAAAAAAAGATAGAAAATATTTCACCCAAAATTGTCCCTCGGGTCTGACTTTTCTTTCAAGCTTGGCGTGATTACTTGAAAGGTCACACATAGACATAGAGATATCACATTGAATGCCTTAGATTTCTTTCCAAATGGAAGGACATACGAGTCCCTTATATAGGATTCATGGAGGCTTCTAGGAGGGAGCCGACCTTAGGATCAAATTTCAAATTTGAATTTTAAATTTGATTTTTGGAGCCAAAATCCCCAACAACATTAGGGCCAACATATCCTTTAAATATTAGTTAATGTGCCCTTTATAAAATTCTTTTTTACAAGCAAGATTGACCTTGAAAAAATATTTGAATAAGTTTTCCAACAAAAATTGTTTTTGGCCCCATGAATTAAGCAATTATTTAGCCAATTGCTGAGTTGTCACATGATCTAATTTTGGGGACTTTGACCACAATAAGGGGGCTCCAACTTTGATCGAGCTTACCTCCTCAACAATGAGGAGTTATGAGGTGTGACACGCATTGTTAGAATCAACATGACAAGGAGCATCAAATGAAGATGATCTTGCCTCCAAAAACCACAATCTTCCTTATCATTTTTGTCATTGAAAGCATGGCTTCTTTTGGATACTACTTGGGTTGAAACCAATGACAACCATGGTTCAACAATGTAAACAACTTTTTATAAATAGAAAGTTTGTTGGTTTTTTCTTAAAAAAAATGAAATAACACAGACAATAATGGTGATCATAGGCTATGCACATTTTTTTAAGCTAATCATTATTGAAATTACTTCTCAAACTTGCTACCTAGAATTTGTTCTTTGTAAATAATATGTAGCATGCCTAGCCATTGAAGAGTGTGGTAAAGTTATCATCATAGTTATAATTTGGAACCAAACTTATTAATAATAATAAGGTTAATAATAATAAAAATAAAAAATGAAAATACAATTTATTACAAAATTATAATAAAACTTTAAAACATGGCTAATAATGATTTTAAATAATAAAATAATATAAATATAAAATATAAATATAAATATAAAATTGCAAGACGACCTCATCTCCTTGAAATAAAAATGATCTTAAAAATATCTTAATACCATTTATACTCTCACTCAACTCTTCTTCTATCATCATTCAATAATTGTCCCGATGATGGATCCTTGTTGGGATTTGAAACGTTGACAAACATGATTATTACTGTGGGTACTCCGAGATTCAACTAAAAAATGAACCACAGATGCCTGAAATCCAAAATTATAATTATATTTTAAAATGAGAAATGATCTAATTATAATATGATAAATGATCGTAAATAGAATTTGTGGTTTTTTTATTATTAAAATTTGAAAGTAATTTTTTTGTTATTTTTAGAGTTTGAATGTGAAGACCAAATTTATTATACATCAACATAGCTCATATAATAGGAAGTAATCATAAATAGAATGTGTGGGTTTCTAAAAGTTGGAGAAGGGTTGTTATTGAGGTTAATGAAGTAAGGAAAGAGCTATAAGCAATGACTTCAATTAAATCAAACTTGAAATAGAGACAATAATAAATAGTGAGTATTTTTAATACATGTAGGTTATATTTCTAAAGTATACTATTAAATGTCTTGAGATATATTTACCTAATAAAAGTTAATAATTAAGTTTGAACTTAATGAGTTACTAAAAGAAAAGAGGAATAGCATTACAACCTCAACTATTTCCAAAGAAGGAATACTTTAGATAAAATAATTAGAATTTTTCAATAAAATTTTAAAGGAATGCTCCCAAGGTGGTAGGAACTGAAAGGGTGTTTTTTGACCCAAGAAGAAACATTGTGCTTTATTTTTCATGGATCCTAGGAGTGGCTTCAAATAACCAAGTCAAAGAAAAATCCTACTATCAAGATGTAGTTCTAGCCTCATCCTAGTCCATCCAAAAGCTCACCATTTATGGAGACTATAAAAGCATGATTTGACACTCCCAAGTTGACCCTTCTTCCTCTAATTCCCATATGAATTTGACCTTCCAACTAATTTTTTTTGCTCTTCAATACTTTATACAAGTTTCCTTCTTTCATGTACTCCAAATCAATAATAAATTACCAAACCTGCAAGTAAATTAGGCTCCATAAGAAACTTATGGGGTATTAATTGTTAATGGTATTTATTCTTCCCTCTTGGTCCCTTAGTGGTAGGCACCTCACATCTTGTCCTTACCTTGGGCTCCCACATGGATGCCCTTTTTCACCCATGCATTATGTGTTCATGCATCCCATCAAGCTTGGTGTTATTACCAAGTTTTTGCTCCACTCCTACACCCCTCCCATGCTCAAACATATCTCTTTGTTGGATTTTCATTGTAGTGGTGGATCCTCCTGTTCAGTTGCTTCATAATTTTATATTGTAGGCTTTTGCTTTGATGAGAAATTTAGTTATCATTTATTTTATCAGCCGATAATTTTCCATTAACTTACACAATTTCCAATTTCACCTCCTGCTTCCTCTAGCCCAACAAAGCAATTTCCCTGTCACCAATTACCTTGTCTCCTTTGAATCTCTATGCTATATCAGTGTGAGTTCTATGGCATGTTGAACTAAATTATGCCATGAGCCATCTCAATAATATGAGGATGATGAATTTGAGGAGCTTAATTCATCAAATTTCCTTCTCCGTATTTGAATTTTGATATCGAAATCCCAAGTCGAGACCTTGTTATATACACTCCTCTAGCATAGACAATTATTCAAAAGGTGAATGATGAATGTGACACTGTGGTATACCTAGGGGGGATATTATGGGGTACAGAGGGAGGTACCCAAGGGAATAATGTAATAATGTGATGGGCCATAGTTAATAAATAAAGTCGGTCTCTAGCCTATATATAGGCTTCATACATACAATACCATGGGTCTCTCAGTAACATATATCTAAGACAATGAGCTTATCACATTATTCCCAACTACTTGTGGTCCCTTACATGATGCAGGTTAACCACTTTATTTATTAACTATGGCCCATCACATTATTACATTATTCCCTTGGGTACCTCCCTTTGTACCCCATAATATCCCTCCTAGGTATACTACAGACACCCTTTGTACCTTGATAGAAGACCTTTGGACTTCATGAATAACATAACAATAAGGACTCTCGCTTTCAACTCACTTGGGCACAACTTCATCCACTCCTATAATTTGAATCTTTCCTACGGTCCTAAATAGTCCCGTTATAGGGGAAATATGGGATGACAGCACAACTCAAAGGTTCTCTCGAACCCCAGGTCCTACTAGATGAATTGTTTTGTCATTTTAATTTTAGGCAATTATTATAGACATTACACTATAAATATCTATTTTCAACAAATGAATCCTCATTAAATAGTTAAGAATAATGCTTTCTTTAAGCTAGAATTTTTGGACTGGCTTATTTTGGTTGTAACTTGTAGATTTTGTGCTTTTGTTGTGTCATACTGACACATATTTTACTAATATAAATCCTCCATTTTCAGTCCCAAAAAAATTACAGGAATGCTTTAGGGTAGAAAGTGTGTGTGTGTGTGCTAGGGGAGAGGGGGGACAATATTAGATCCCAAAGGGACATTGAAAATTTATTTTTCTTAGAGACTAGATATTGCTACTGAGAAAAGGGCTCAAACTTAAACTTTGTTTTAAGGATTCAAAATAGCTAAGGGAATGGGAGTGCAAGGCTCTCCCTATCATATGTAATCCTAAAAA
This sequence comes from Pinus tabuliformis, assembly GCA_031772625.1. Taxonomy (NCBI): domain Eukaryota; kingdom Viridiplantae; phylum Streptophyta; class Pinopsida; order Pinales; family Pinaceae; genus Pinus; species Pinus tabuliformis. The sequence continues at coordinate 60,645,420 of CM062810.1, read as the reverse complement.
TATTATTAGACACATGGCACATAATTAAGAACCCAATAACTATTCCGCAACCTCCATTCTGGATAAAACAAAACAAGAAGCAAATTCCCTCATCTCCATATCATTCTTTAATGTCTTGTGTGGGCTCAACAGTGAGGTGGATTGTTGGGCCAATCATGGAGTGAAGCTAAATTCTAGGGAATTGATGGTCAATGGATCATTAGAGCATCAATCCATTACTTAATATTGAATAATTCAAATACATCTAACACGACCTTAATTGGGTGTGTGGCAAGTCACATGGTTAGTCTTGTGGATAATATAATCTAACACATGGTGAACCAACTCACACTGTCCCCTTACATGTTTCCTATAATAAAGGGATGGGAACTTACTCGTAACATGTTGTAGACTTTGTTCCCACATGCTTTTTTTCTTTGGTGTTTGTTTTATAGGAACATTGTAGGACAATGGTTTCCATTTATGTTTGGATCTTTAGGTATTCTTCAACTCTATTTTTAATATCTTGGGGCCTAACATCTTGTTTCAATGACTACTAGAGGAAAGAGAATTATTAGGAGAACCTCTTCCATGGCATCCATGAAGACTATAGTGTCTCTCATTCTCTTTGGACGAATTCATAAGCAAAGTTAATGGAATTATCTATTCTAGGTTCCTATAGGTGCAAAAGTATCTTTGTTGGTGGATGATTAAGATAGGTATGGTAAATATAGGTAGCATACAACCCCTTCTCATTGCCAATTCTAGTTCAATTAGATGCCAAATGGATCCTTGGGAACTCCAAGAGATTCATTAAGCTCATAGAAACCATGAGGAGCAAGTACATTGTAATCACTCGTCTACCTACAACTTGGATTATAAATTGTATGATCTGCAACAACATATTTCATCATAAATGGTTAGTAAAATGAGTTCATTAATGGATTTGAAAGAATAGATAATACTAGTTGAGGAAAATTATAGTGTTATTTGAAATCTAGTTATGGAATTTTGCAAAGGGGATCAATCTATTGTGTCAACTCAAAATATAGTAGTGCATTTATCCAAAGGTGAAATGATGGGAGAAGAAATGGTGGAAAAATTTGATGGAGACATTGTAGAAACTAAACAATGAATTAAATCTATAAGTACAGGGTTGGAGGATGATTTTAGACAATATGCAAACAATCGGTTTTCATATTTTTTTGGGCCATTTTTTCTCGAATCCAAGCTATTTTTCGTAGTAGGTTGATAGTAGGATTGGTTAATGATTTTAATGTAATAAGTTTATACATGTTTGAACATAATAGAGATGTAACACTGTTAAAATTGGCAACTAGGGCCAAACTCCATGTGGGTCATCTTATTCATGGCTGATAATATTTTTATTAGATTCCTCTTGTCGAGAGGTGTAGGATTGATCTAAAGATCATCCGATTCCGATAAGTATTTATGGAGATATGGATTTATTTTGATTATGGAATTATTATCAAGCCGACCTACAACTCATGTAGGCTTAGAAGCCCAACAGTCGCATCTATTCAAACATCAATAGTTGTGTATAAATACAGGAGGAATTTTCCTCATTTGCACTCACTCATCTCATCACATCTCTCTCTCTCTCTCTCCTGTGCAGAAAAGAGGCTCTTCTCTATTGCGCAGAAAAGAGACTCTCTCTCACACATGTGGAAGAAAGGACACAGTTTTGGAGTAGCAACTACAGAACCAAAGTTTGACCAGCGTTGACCAGAAGACTCCCTCCTCAAAACTACGCTATAGGTCCATCTGGATCTCCTCTAAAGGCCGCATTTTTGGTGGTGGAATCAAGCCGATCTGACGGTCGGTTTGCAAGATATTGTTTGCCCTAGTTTGGTTGATCTAGGGTTTGTTGCTGCTAATGTAAATCTGATTTATGTACTATTTCTCTCTACTGGATTATTGAAGATAAAGGAAGATTTAATCAAAGGGTTTCCCCACATTGGGGTTTGTCCCTGGCTAGCCGCCACATCTTGTGTCTCTTGTCTTGGATTGTTTTCTGTCGATTGTTTAATGTTCTATCTACACTTTACTTTATGTACATGTGATTGATAATCTATGGATAATAATAAGAAAGATAAGTAAACTGTTATAAGCATAGAACATACCATAACTTAACATGGTATCAGAGCTGAGGTGAAGACAAAGCCCGAGCAAGAGCAAGAGCAATCACCGAAGAGAATATTGGCAAGGCTATCCTAAAAGAACTATGGGGTCCTCATCACTCTTTCCTGTCGAGGACAAGCTCCGTGAGAAAGCTGACTATCACGGATGGAAGATGTCTATCAATCTAACCCTAGAAGATCAAGGAGTGTTGGACCATGTGAGAGGCAATATTGTTGAGCCTCCATCAAATGCATCTGCTGCCGTCAGGAACAAATGGAAAATCAGAGAAGTCAAATCAAAGAAGATTATCTGGGACTCTATTAATAAGCGCTTGGTGGCCTACATCTCTGATCTGAACACCTCCAAGGAAATATACGATAGACTGGTGAGTTTATTTAAAGTTAATGATGCAAATTAAGTTTTGTTTCTTAGAAATAAGCTGAAGGAAATTAAGAAGGGTAAAGATGAGAGTATGCAAGCATACTTCTTAAGAATCATTGAGATTAGGAATGATCTCCTATCTATTGGGGAGACTATTACTGATAGGGAAATGGCACTCATGACTCTTGGAGGATTACCATCCAAATGGTATGTGTTCAGGACTACTCTTCTGAACAATAATGTAATTCCTGGTTTAGAGGAATTAATGGCTAGATGCATTCAAGAAGAAACAATGGTAGAAGAGCAAGAAATGCCCATGCCTAAAGGTCCTCCTGCTGCCTTTTCTTCTCATGCTAAGAAAATAAATAATTCCGAGACTAAATAAAAAAGAAAGGCTGGACCTAAGGGTGGAAGAAAAGGACGATGTTACATTTGCGACAAAGCAAGTCACTATGCAAGGGAGTGCCCTGATAGAAATGACTCACACCGGGACAATGATCAAAATCCCTCTCATGGAAATCAAAGGAATGGCAGAATTCAATAGCAAAGGTAAAAGGAGTGCTGGAAGGCCGAAGGAAGAGGACAACCATTCAAGAAGGCTAGAAATTCCAGATATGAATCCAACATTGTTGAAAATAAGCAGGATGAATATTATCTACCCGCTGCTCTATCTACCTCTGCTCCTTCGGTCTCAATGGGAATTTGGCTCATTGATAGTGGTGCCTCAAGGCACTTCACTGGTTACAAAGATGTTCTCCATAATCTGATAGAGAAAGAAACTAACCTGGAAATTGTCCTTTGAGATAATATGAAATATCCCGTGAAAGGTGTAGGCAATGTCTCTCTCAAATTGAATCAAGGTAATACGATCCACGTACAAGATGTATTATATGTACCTAACCTAAAAAAGAACCTGGTGTCCATCTCGGCAATGGAAGACAAAGGCTACAAGCTAACCTTCAGCAATGGCAAGGTACGTGTATGGAAAAATAATGTTAAAGATGCCTTTACTCTTGGGTTTCATGTTGATTCATTATATTAGGTCGGTGAAACTCCACTGGGTGTCATGTCTTGTGACACATCTCTTCAATCCAAACTTTGGCATCAGAGGTTTGCCCACCTTCATTACAAAGCTCTACACGATGTAATACAAATGGTAACAGGGTTGCCCAAATTCCGAGTAGAGAAAGAAGGTGTATGTCCGGGATGTGCCGAAGGAAAGCTCAAAAGGGGACCATTCCCATCAATCCAAAGAAAGACCTCCGATATATTACAGTTGGTTCACTCAGGCATATCTGAGGCTGGCATTAAGAGGGAGACTACTACACCACATACTCCTGAGCATAATGGTGTGGCAGAAAGGAAGAACCGTATGATTGTGGAAGCTGTCTGTGCTATGCTTCATGATCAAAGATTTCCGAAGATTCTATGGGCAGATGATGTAACAATGCCCGATGTGGAGGAACCCATGGATCCGATTGATCCTCCTCCACATGAGCCTTCCTCTTCTAGGAAGAGGCCTTCATGGTTTAGGGAGCTACTTGATGATGTTGAAGGACGTGTTGCACCCCGAGGAACCTTCCGTGAAAGTAAGAAACCTAACAAGTATCAGTGACACCTGACCATCATGAGCACGATCATACAAAATGAGCCTTCATCATTCTCAGATGCCGTCAAGCATCAAGTATGGAATGATGCTATGACTGAAGAATATGAGTCTCTTATGAAGAATGATGTCTAGGAAGTAGTTCTCAGACCTCAGGACAAGACAATTGTCACTTATAAATGGCTTTACAAAATAAAGCATGCAACAGATGGCAGTACGGAAAAGTATAAGGCTCGTTTTGTTGCTCATGGCTTCTCCCAGAAGGAAGGTATAGAATACGATGAGATATTTGCACCTGTTGCCATATATACGACCATCCACTCGATTATAGCCCTTGTGGCTTCACAAGGATGAAACCTACATCAGATGGATGTCAAGACTACGTTATTGCATGGTTCGATCAAAGAAGAGGTCTACGGGGAGCAACCCGAAGGATTTGAGATTTATGATTGAAAATCTCATGTACACAGGTTGAAGAAAGCTCTCTATGGGCTGAAGCAAGCACCCCAAGCATGGTATGAGAGGATTGATAGCTACTTGATGAAGTTGGGATTCACTAGGAGTGAAGCCGATCCTAACCTTTACTTTAAGGTTGAAGATGACAAACCTCTCATATTGGTGTTGTATGAGGATGACCTCTTCCTAACATGTGCAGACCCTCTCATTCACAAATGTAAGAGGGAGTTGGCTTTTGAATTTGAAATGAAGGACCTAGGACCAATGCACTATTTCCTAGGATTTGAAGTGTGGCAGAAGCCAGGGGAAAATTTTCCTATCTCAAGGAAAATATGTGGTGAAGATATTGGAAAGATTCAGTATGGTGGATTGCAAGCCTGTAACTACCTCGATGGAGCTTGACTTCAAGAAGTTAAGCGGTAGTGCTACTGGACCTGTTTTACGAAATGCTATCGAGTATCAGCAACTCATCAGAGCATTAATGTTCTTATTGAACTCCCATCCAGATATATGCTTCACAGTCAACACGTTGAGTCAACATATGGTTGAACCTCACCACATACATTGGATTGGTGCCAAGAATCTGTTAAGATATCTTCGTGGCACAATTACATATGGGTTAAGATACACTGCCAGAGATGTGAGACTACTTGGATACACTGATGCTGATTGGGCAGGCAATGTGGAGGACCGTAAGAGCACTTTCGGGTGCTGTTTCTCCTTGGGATCTGCTTCGATATCCTGGGTGAGTAGGAAGTAGAATTCGATGGATTTGAGCACCGCCGAAGCAGAGTATATTGCTGCTAGCATGGCCTCCTGTGAGGTAGTCTGGTTGCGAAAGCTCTTAAGTGAGCTGTTTGGATTTACATTGGATACCACCATGATACTATGTGACAACCAGAGTGGGATTTGTTTATCAGAGAATCCTGTATTTCATGATCGCTCCAAGCATATCGATATCAGATATCACTATATTCGAGATATGGTGCAGCGGGGAGCTATAAGGCTCCAACATATCGGTACAGATGAACAGGTCGCCGACATTCTGACAAAGCCCCTAGGGAAAGTCAAATTCCTGACTTTCCGAGAACAACTTGGTGTTGTTCAAAGACCCTCCGATGAGGGTCCTGTATGATGCATTGAGCTCTGGGAGCTCCGGGGGGTGCGGGGTACTTCTTGGAGCAACATATGACCACAGGGTGATTCACCATCCCCTGGTGGTATACATGTACACCCCGTGGCAACTATGTAGCAGGATGATTGGTTCTCCTGTGAGGTTTGGATGATGTGTTCTCCATGACAACTATGTAGCAGGATGATTAGTTCTCCTGTGAGGCCTAGATGATGTGTTCTCCATGGCATTTATGTAGTAGGATGATTAGTTCTCCTGTGAGGACAAGATTGATTAAGTTCTCCTGTCAAGGCATCTTACCCATGTAGTCTTGGACTCATGGGAAGTACCTCTCATCTGATCAATGAGCAGGGAAATGAGGATAGGGACCATAGTAGTACCGATGGATGCATCGTTGTAACTACCGTACTCCCTATGCTAGGATGACCTTCATTGATTTGGGATCAATGATACTGGTCTAGGACCAGTGGTAGGAGTTATACCCATTATGACGTTGACTTCGGATTGGTTGAGATTGGTTTGGGACTAGTGGTACACACTTTGAGACTGACTTTGAGTCAGTGATACTGGTCTGGGACCAGTGGTAGGATTTGTACCCACTATGATGTTGACTTCGGCCGGTTGAGACTGGTCTGGGACCAGTGGTACACACTCTGAGACTGACTTTGAGTCAGTGGAGGATGATAATGGTCTGGGACCAGTGGTAGGAGTTGTACCCACTATGACGCCGACTTCAGGTCGGTTGAGACTAGTCTAGGACCAGTGGTACATACTCTGAGACTAACTTTGAGTTAGTATGATACATCCTCGATCATTTCTTCCTCTTCATAATTCGGACAAAGCAGAGCAGAGTAGAGCATATCAGAACAAGGCGAACAGAACAAAGCAGAGCAGGCAGAACAGAGCAGTGCAGGCAGGATAGAGTATATTAGAGCAGGGGTCAAGCTATACAGGGCAGTGCATTTGATGGATGAATAGTAGCGACTGACAGACAGATTGCAGATGGAGTTCTCCCTAGTTGAGAGGGAGTGTTAAAATTGGCAACTAGGGCCAAACTCCATGTGGGTCATCTTATTCATGGTTTATAATATTTTTATTAGATTCCTCTCATCGAGAGGTGTAGGATTGATCTAAAGATCATCCGATTCTTATAAGTATTTATGGAGATATGAATTTATTTTGATTATGGAATTATTATCAAGCTGACCTACAAATCATGTAGGCTCAAAAGCCCAACAGTCGCATCTATTCAAACATCAACAGTTGTGTATAAATACAGGAGGACTTTTCCTCATTTTCACTCACTCATCTCATCACATCTCTCTCTCTCTCCTGTGCAGAAAAGAGGCTCTTCTCTATTGCGCAGAAAAGAGACTCTCTCTCACACATGTGGAAGAAAGGACACAGTTTTGGAGTAGCAACTGCAGAACCAAAGTTTGAACAGCGTTGACCAGAAGACTCCCTCCTCAAAACTGCGCTATAGGTCCATCTGGATCTCCTCTAAAGGTCGCATTTTTGGTGGTGGAATCAAGCTGATCCGACGGTCGGTTTGCAAGATATTGTTTGCCCTAGTTTGGTTGATCTAGGGTTTGCTGCTGCTAATGTAAATCTGATTTATGTACTATTTCTCTCTGCTGGATTATTGAAGATAAAGGAAGATTTGATCAAAGGGTTTCCCCACATTGGGGTTTGTCCCTGGCTAGTTGCCACATCTTGTGTCTCTTGTCTTGGATTATTTTCCGTCGATCGTTTAATGTTCTATTTGCACTTTACTTTATGTACATGTGATTGCTAATATGTGGATAATAATAAGAAAGATAAGTAAACTATTATAAGCATAGAACATACCATAACTTAACAAACACTAAAAACAATTTTTTAATTCTTTTTAGGAGTTGTCTTTAAGTGCGACCTTTTGGAGTTTTCAATGGAATTCTGGTTCGAATCCAGTGAAAAAATTTGTGGTGAAATCTTGATTTGTGTTGTTTAAACTGGTTTTTTGACTACATATATGGATTCAACACCCTGGAAAACCCCTGCAACACTTCAATTTTGCAAAGTTCACCCATCAAACTTGTGATTTCAATGAATTCCTGTCGGATTCTAAACAAATTAGATAAGAAAATAAACCGTAAAACTTTTCAAAAAGTTGCACTTAAAAACAACTCTTTCTTTTTATAAGATAAATTGTCCAATTATTTTTCATATATATATATATATATATATATATTAAATGCTCTGTAAAATCAGTAGAATTTCACCAAAATTTTCATAATATTTTGAAATATACGATCTTTATGATAAAAGCTTGACAATGTCATAATCAAACTAGGTAGTAATTGTTCATATTATTATAATAGCTAATTGGAAAATCACCTCAATTCACGGGGAAGTATTAGAAAGGGTTTGAAGTATGAAAAGGGAATGATGAGAATTGTTTTGAGATGGAATTATACAAAAACATGTAACATTGTATAATAGGAATCTTCTAAACGTTTTTTACAAATTCATTAAATAATTCCTTTCGTATGTATATGTATATATATATATATGTATATGTATATATATATATATATATATATATATATATATATATATAAAGGTTTGTAGTATGAAAAAGGAAATGGTAAGAATTGTTTTGAGATTAATTATAACATTTTAGAATAGGAATGTTTGGATCATTTTTACACATTTAATAAATAATTTCGCTCATACACACATACTAATGTATTTTGGATTAAAAAATAACTTCCTAATAATTTTTTTAAATATATGTTTAGCAATAAAGGATATAATGTCTAATCTTCATTATGATGTGAGGAATCATATATCGTCCATAGATTGGCTCCATTTTCCAATTGTAAATATTGTGTAGCAACAAGGAATTCTTTTGTACATAACAGTTCAACAAGAATCTATTTTCAAATTGTAGAAACTCCATATGATTCTATTGATAATTAGGAAGGACATTATGGGCAACACTTTGATTGTCTTGATTGCATACAAATCATTATTTGTAGGGGCTAAATGAAAATGTTCACACAAGCTCTACCTAGAGAAAAAGAAAAGGAAGAAAAAAACTTCCTTTCAAAAAGAAAACTAGGACCAGGGAATTATACTCTAAAGTTTAAGTATGGGTCTCTAGTTGCATATCGAGAATTCTAGCATTATAGAAAGCAACAAGATGAGTAAGAACCTGCGTAACCAGCAAGTAAAGTGCTTGCTCAACATCCCTCTTTTAAGCAAATGCATAAAGGTTAAATAGGAGTAGGGGTTTTTATGAATGACTAAGAAGAAAAAGATAGAAAAAGATTAGAACCCCCACCGAACTCCACAAAACCAAGGGATCTGTGAACCTTGGAAGATCAAATTTTATAGATGAAATCATAAGAAAAGTAGAATCTCAGCATCAGTAGGACCCAGATTATATCTGGAAAAAGCCCCACCGTAATCCCTCAGGCAACAGGCTCACCATCTACAGCCTACGCTAAGATTCATAGCCAAACCGGAGGATCTGAACAGAGCTTTCAAGTTACTAAAAATTTACATTCTAATCCTTCACAAGAGGGAAAATCGTGCAATTTAAGAGAAGGAGAGGGAGAAACCAGTGGAGTTGCTAAGGTAGAGCCACAATTGTTTGAACTAGGATCTCCTGTGATCCCAGATCTGAGAAGTGTCGTAAAACCACATCGGATTAAAAATACTCCACTTACTTAGATAACATCCCTTGAAATACCTGAAGGGTATTGGCACATTTTCGACCAAATGGTGAATCAACCACCTCAAGGTCAGACCTCGATGTTGGAATATCCCATAGTCGACCCAGTAGCCAATGCCCCGATGAAAGCTATTCCCTTGCAAAACATCCCAACCTTTCATGGGATGACCACAGAGGATCCGGATGCCTTCTTATTCGAGTTTGATGTCCTATGCAGAGGATATGATTACACCACCAATCCTCAAAAATTGAAGTTGTTCCCTTCTACCCTAAAAGGAGCAGCTTTGTGGTGGTTTATGGGTTTGGGCGGACGCACTATTAACTCTTGGGATGACATGAAAACTTATTTTCTCACGAAATATCAGGACTACTGTAGGACTAGGGAATTAAAAGATGAAATCTTTAAAATGTTTACGAAGGATAATGAAACTCTAGAGGAATATGTCAAACGATTTCAATACAATTTGCAGAGATCCCCTCACTCCACATTACCAAAAGCAGTCCTGAAAGCCATCTTAACAAAAGGAATGAAAGAAGAATGGATAGAAACTTTAAATCTGATGGGGAAGGGAGACATTTCTCAAGAGGATTATGATGAAATTGTTCGATTTTGTATCAGGTGTTCGCGAGGTAGCACACGCACCGGGTCAGGAAGCCGAGATTCTATGACTAGAGGAAGCAAACCGCCCAGTGGAGGCGTGACAAGAGTAGAAATCGGTAACCTCCTGGAGGAATTCAAGACAGACATCTTAGGCATGCTAACTACATAGTTAGATGTCCTGCAGGCCAAATAGAAACAAGCCTTAGCAGAACAGAATTTGGTCATTTTTTGCCCACAATGCCGGAAGAAGCATAGTCAACGGGAGTGTCCATTGGACATGGTTCAGACATGCACTATCTGCACCAAGGACCATGCCACCAAGAACTTTCCATCACTTCCAGGGCTGGAATAAGTTTTTAAAGAAGCAAAAGAAGAGACAGAACCATTGTACTTAATGAACCAGCATCGACAGTGGCAAGGCCGACCCACAAGTATGTCACAAGACCCATCTTAGTTCTTTCCTTCTTCGCCATTTAATCAGCAGCAGAATTCTGGAACAGCGTGGCAAGGTCAATCACCTTTCTCGACTTGGCAGTCCCAACTGTTTCCTATGTCACCTTGGCCAAATCAGTCCTTTCTAGGTAATGGTTGGCCGAATTCTCCTTTTTCTACTCCTTTTTGGCAAAATAATCCATACCCATCCCAATGGCCTGCCTCTACTTCACAAAATTCGAACTGGTCTCCGAATTGGCAATGACCTCTAGGGATAACCAATTCTCCTATGGGGACAGGTCCTCAACCTCAACCTACATTATCAACCCCATATCCATTACAGCAAAATCCTCAGCCCCTTTTGCATCCCCAACTACCAGCTCAACCAAATCCAAACCCCAATAATAGACCGGTTCAGCTGATACAAATTGTTGAAAACTCAGACCTTGAGACCGAACAAAAAGAATGCAATGAACTTAGGCTAAGGTCAGGATGCATTATCACTCCTGAGGAAGACAAAGACCAGCCACCAAATGAGTTAGAAACATCACCTATAACTACACCTTCGACTGTGACTGACACAGAAATAAAATAGGGAGAAGACACAATCAAATAGAAAGATCCTGAAAAACTCATAATTACTTGTCCCTTGTTCCCTAAAAGATTAGCAATAACTATACCAATTGTTTATCTAGAATTTGATCTCTTAGGGGAACTTAAAAATCTAGGCATTAAAATTCCTCTCCTCCAGGCCATCCAAGATATTCCTATTTATGCTAGAACGATTAAAGAACTATGTGCGAAAAAGACTATGAAGAAAATAAAAGCTTCACCAACTATCCATGTCGTAGGGATCTTGTCTGATTTACTTTTGGGCGGGGAAACACCGATAAAATATGAAGATCAAGGGAATCCCATAGTCATAGTCCAAATATATGGCAGCTCCTTTCCGAACACACTAGTTGACTTGGGTGCAACCATTAACATCTTAACCGTGGAAACTTGTGAGTTAGTATCACAACTCTAGAACCAACCACCACCCTGCTAGAACTCGCTGATCATTCGGTTGTAAAACCACAGGGAACTTTACAGGACATTACGGTTTCCATTGATTCATGGGAGTACCCAGTGGATTTTCTGGTTATCAACCCAAAAAGTCTATTAGATGGGCACCCTTTAATTTCAGGCCGACCTTGGTTGGCAACAACCGATGCTTACATAGGTTATCGTACGGGCATCATGACATTGCTAAGGGAGACGCTGTAAAGAATCTCATTTATATCCTCCTTCCAAACCAAGTCCGCCCATTGTGAAAATACATAAACAACCACCCACATACCTGGAAGAAAGTATTCGTTCACCACTTACAGTAGTAGAGGCACTTGAGTTCAAGAATCAGACTAAAGACGATGTAATTAATAACTTTATTAATCAGCTAGCCACTGTGAATAATGTAAAATGTAAAATGTTAAAAGAAATTCTTGACAATGAAGCCTTGGAAGACCCTTTGAAAGATATTGATGATCAGCATATCCCGACAACTTTCGTTCATAACAACAAGCCTGTTGAAATTGAACCAAGCAAGATTTTAAACATCAATGATAGTCTGGACAGTGACCAACAACAAAATCTCATTCAAGTTCTGCAAAAATATAAAGGGATTTTGCTTGGGACTATCCAGACATGAAGGCATAGACCCACAATTATGTACACATCATATCTACACTGAAAAGGATGCTCGTCCTATCTGGCAACCTCAACAGAGACTAAATCCGCATCTCAAAGATATTGTAAAAGAAGAACTACAGAAGTTGCTGGATGTGAATTTTATTTATCCCATTTCGAATAGTAAGTGGGTCTCTCCACTGGTAGTTTTTCCAAAAAAAAAATGGGAAGTGGCGCATCTGTGTGGATTATAGGGAATTGAACAAAGCCACGCAGAAAGATCACTTCCCTCTTCCATTTATTGATCAAGTCCTTGATACACTGGCAGGAAAACAATTATTTTCCTTTCTTGATGGCTTCAACGGCTATAATCAGATCCAAATCACCCCTGAGGACCAAGACAAAACCACCTTTACTTGCCCATGGGGTACATTTTCTTACATAGTGTTACGGTTTGGTTTATGCAATGCCCCAGCCACATCTCAGAGGGCCATACTTATTATTTTTTCTAATCTGATAAATGAGGGACTTGAAGTTTACATGGATGACTTCACCCCATATGGGGATGACTTTTACCAAGTGCTACAGACATTAGAGAAGGTTTTGGAACGATGCATCGCCACCAGGCTATGTTTAAGTAATGTAAAGTGTCACATGATGATGACAGAAGGCGTAATCCTAGGACACTACATTTCTGCGGCTGGGATACAGGTAGATCCAGCGAAGATAGAGGTAATTCTCCTACTACCTACACCCTGTACTCAGATGGAGGTACATAGCTTCCTCGGATATGAAGGTTACTATCGTAGGTTCATTAAAAAAAAA